>JADRCD010211025.1:0-38178 GCA_019843815.1 Montemys delectorum
GAGAGACACTGCCATGCCAGGGGTCGTGGCTGTGCTACTGATAATCCAAGAACCCAGACCTCTTCAGTCCTATAGGAGAAAAGTACCACGAGAATAGTACAGGCTGCCGAACAGTTGCAAGGAAACTTGCTCCTAGCTCTGAGCTGGTTTTATCGTATGTAAGATGGCTCTGATGGTACCCAGTTCATGAGGTTAGTTGAAGAATTGAATAAGTTCACTGAGGGCATATCAGATTAAACAGTAGCCAACTTAGCCCTGAGCCAAATATATATTTTTACTATTATAGTAGTATATAGATAAAATATAGTAATACTGAAAATAATGCTATATATTACCATTATAGCTATTTTTGTTTTTCCTTTCTTTGATCGCTGTAACCACTGGCATCATTTGTATCCATACTGTTCTTGCTGCAGCTGCTTCAATTATTTACAATACTTCTTATTGTAATTTGCCTCTTAAATTGCTCTAGGGACATGTGGGACTAAGATTTATTATATTCTATTACATTAGTTTTAAAACTTTCGTTTATTTAATGGTATTTTTTACTGCATTACACACTCACATACTGTTTATTTGCTTTATGGCTACATTTCATGTAATGTAATACTATTTGATTTTATTATTTTTATTTTGTCACTAGAAAGATGGCTCAGAGGATACAGTGCTTACTATACAAGCTTGGCATGGTGAATTCTAGCCTTAGAACCCTTGTAAAGGGTGGAAGGAGAGATCTAACTCCACGACATTGTCCTCTGACACCCCCCCCCCACACACACACATACATTCTGAGACCTGCTGCCACCCTCTCAACACACACGTTATCCACACACACAATGATAATAACTTTTAAGATTTTACTTGTAAATTTTACATATGCTCTGAATAGCCACAATGTGTGATTGGCATAGACCTGTAGGGGCTGGGTCATCTAGGCCCAGGCATCTTTCTATTTGGTTAAACCTGTAGACTTCCTCTTTCTCTCGGTGTGGAAGGTAGAGACTAGACCAGAGAGGAGCACAAACCAAACTTCTGTTTTGACTCTCAACTGTATGGGTTGTGGGAACTACTGTTGGAAGTGTAACATTCCCTGCAGCCCAATTGTCAGGGAACACATACACAAATAGTTTTCTTTTGCTTTCCAACAGAAGTCGACTTAAAGCCTCCAGAGAAGTGAAATCTGTCGACCTTCCCAACTGCCACCTCATTAAAGGAATCGGTATGTATGAGAAGATGTTGCTGTTCCTTCTGATGCCCGCTGGTGGTGTTGTATGTGTTTTTGCTGTCATTCAGCAATTATTAGTACAGCTCATTTGATCAACAGGTACTTCTCTGATCATCCCTTTTGATCTTAAGTTTCCTGTATTTCTTCTTTCTTGGCTAATTCATTGTGCATATGTTTTTTGTTTTATATATATTATATATATACATGTATATATGTTTTATATATGTGACTGATATATATATATATATATATATCTCATATATATTCCTTTAGGGCGTTCTGTGAGTTGTGTTTGTATAGTTGAAACTTTACATGGTCCCAGCAAAAAGTCTTCCCAATGGTGGGGATTTGGAAGGAAGGTATATTCTGCATAAGCAGGAACATTATTGACATTACTGACCATCCTGCCACTAATATCCCTAATGTAGAATTGATCCTTCTATTTATTGGAAACAACAACAGCTGTAGTGTATTAGTCACTCTGCTGATGCTGTGAGAGACACCATGACCAAGGCAACCTAGGAGTTAGTCCATGGCTCTCGGCTAGGAGCCCAGAAGCAGGCAAAAAGGCATGCCACAGCGGCAGGAACTGAGATCTCACATCTGACCCACGGTTTTCAAGCAGTAAGACTAGGCCTGCTTTTGAAACTTCCAAGCCCACCCACGAGTGACCCACCTCATCTAACAAAACCACACCCACTTCAACAAAGCCTTACCTCCTAGTCTTTCCCAGCCGGTTTCTCTAACTGAGGACCAAGCATTCAAACATACAAGCTTATGGAAGTCATTCTCATTCAAAGCACCAGAAGCAGCAATAGCAAACTCTTCTTATTTAATTTTCTCAGCTGTGAACATAGAGAGGAGAACAAATAACCAGGGTGCACCCTGACCTCTTGGCTGTATGTAGAATACACCAACGTGCCTGAGTCTTAGCAGCAGCACATTTCCCAGGATTTTGGCTTATTGTTGTTAATATTTAAAACATCTGTGTGGCATGAACACGAAGAGGAAGATAAAATTTCTACCTGTCGTTCTGTAGATTTGATTCAAGAGGTTGGTAGAGCGTTTGTTGTAAGATGTAGTGCAACCTACCATTAACTTTGCGGTCTGAAGTGTTTAGCTGTCCAGCCAAATTCTTTAGTAGACCAAATTAAGATGGCTTAAGTTTCCATCTGGAATTTTTCTCATTCCCTGTAGTTAATTCTGCATGTACTAGTCTTAGAGGTAAGAACACATGTTAACACAGCTTGACAAGAGGAATTCCCCCATGTGGCTTGTTTTCCAAAGTACTGACAACAAAACTTGAGGGTCCCTAGGTCTTGTAACTCAGCAAGGCTTGTGAATGGAAATATAGTGCCCAGTCACATTCCGCTTTAAAAGGTAAATATAGATGTAATTTTAAAAAAATAAAATAAAAAAAGGACAGCTTTTGTCTGCACAGACTCTGAGGGCCTCCCCACACTATCTCTACAGTTTCCCTAAGGTCAGAGTCCCTGTCTTGTTGGTTGTTACGTTTGCCATTTGCCAAAGTCCCCAGGACTTAGTAGATTCTTAGTAATTGCTATGAACTTAGCAATGGGTGGTAGAAATGCTCATTTTCCTGAAAGGCAGCACATGGTTGTAATTAGAGATAGACAGATGTCAGAACACCCTGTTTTCTGTTCTGATCCTACTGAACATGGCAGCATTAACATGGCCAAAGCTTGGTCTCTTTATTAGTTACTGATATTGTTGAGTTTGTGATTGGAGAGGTTTTTAAACTTTAAACCTCTTGAACTCTTTCTTTAGAATACTTTATGAGATGTAATATGGAAGTAAGCAACATTATACCCCTTCCAGCCTTTATAAGACAGAATTTGGTCCTGGGTGAGACTGTTAGATTTTTTTTTTTAAAGCAAATTAAAATCTGTATTACAAAGAAGTGTCCTGCTCCTTATAGCCAGTAACACTCTTAAACAAATTTTGAATATTTCTGATTTCACCTAATACTGTGCTTTGGCCACTTATATCCTGACAATTACCTTCGTTTTTAACACTGTTGCCTGTGAAAAGTTTATATGAACATTATATGTTCAATGCAATCTACAGTGGTTAATAACACAATCTTCACCAACTTTCATTGTTTCACAAAATAACTCTAGAGATAAAACCCTGTTTCCTTTCCCCAATACGCTTAGAGAATACTCAGGCAAATACATAAATGACTGTTGTCTCAAATGGCATTTGAATGAGCTCTTGTTCTTCCTGCTTTATTCTCTCCATTCCTGAATGGTGTGAGCAGCTCTATGTATTGACACATGTATATCTATCTCTTAGGTGTGTACACATCTCTCTCTCTCTCTCTCTCTCTCTCGTGTGTGTGTGTGTGTGTGTGTGTGTGTGTGTGTGTGTATGTGTTTGTGTCTGTGCCTGTGCCTGTCTGTCTATCTGTCTGTCTGTGTACATTCACGGGTACATGTGTTCAAAACTGCATGTGTGTGTAGGGGCATGTTGGGGGAACATTAATGTGTATAGATGTGGGTGCTATAGGACAACCTGAGCTAGTGTTTTTAAGTGCTCTCCACTTTGACTTTCTTCATTTTGCTTTGAGACAGTATCTCTCTTTTCTTGATGTTGTTTTGTTTATTTGTTATTTGAGATAGTCTCTCGATGTAGCCCTGACTAGCCTGGAACTCACTGTATAAACCAGGCTAGCCTCAAACTGCATGTTGTTTTTAATGTTTTTATTTTCTTTTTTCTTTTTGAGATTTATTTATTTGATATATATGAGTACACTGTAGCTGTGCAGAAGGTTGTGAGCCTTCATGTGGTTGTTGGGAATTGGGGGACCTCTGCTCACTCCGAGCCCAAAGATTTATTTATTATTATACATAAGTACTCTGTTGCTGTCTTCAGACACACCAGAAGAGGGTGTCAGATCTCATTATGGGCAGTTGTAAGACACCATGTGGTTGCTGGGATTTGAACTCAGGACCTTCGGGAGAGCAGTCAGTGCTCTTACCCGATGAGCCATCTCACCATCCCCAATGTATTTATTTTCAATGATTTATTAACTAAGTCTTTTTTAAATGTACATTTGACATATTGTAAGGCTTTTTTATTTCTTTACATTTTTTTAAATTTACATGCATAAAATGCAGAGTCTATCATTTTAACCATCTGAAGTGTAAAATCTAGTAATGAATGGGGAGAGGGAGGAAGGGAAACTGCAGTTGGGAATTTTTAAGAATTATGTGTATAAAGTACAGAGTTTATAATTTTAACCATCTGAGGTGTAAAATTCAGTAATGAGTGGTGGTAGTGGGGTCACGGAAAACTGCAGTTGGGATGTGATATTTAAGAGAAAGATAAACAAAAAGGAAAAAGTCTATTTCCTCATTAGTGATGACTTATTCTGTATGCCAGGCTAAGCTGGAACTCACTGTAAGTCAGGCTGACCTGACTCATAGCAATCATGATGCTTTTGCCTTAAATATGCTGCTAGTACACATATACGTTAGCATTTTGTGTAGTCTGTTGTAGAACGTGCCATATTTGTTTGCACACTCAGTTGCTAATTATAATCCCTTACCTTATAATTTCCTCTTCAGATTACAGAGTATTTCCCTTGAAATCTCATCTTGATCATACTAATTTAGCAAAGGAGTTTCAAAGATTACCTCAGAAGAGAAAAGGGCCAGGGGCATTTATTTTGATTTAAAAATGAAGGAATAACTTCAGGTTGTTAGCACCCTGTGTTGTCAGAATATAGGAAAAGGCTTCTTCGTTGTTATAGTTTTCATCAGATTGCCCCAAACATCTCAAAATAAATAATTGTAGAGGTAAAACACAGCAAAACCCCATGTACATACTATCACAAGAGAGTTCTTCTTTATCTAAGAGGGATTTATTTTTGGTTTATTTGTTTGTTTGAGGATAAAGGAGAAAAAGAAGAAGAAAGGAGAAGACAAAAGAGTAAAGGAAAAGAGAGGAAAATAGGGAAGAAGAACAAATTAAAACAAATATTAAACTAAAAAAAAAAAAAAAAACAAATTGAGAAAATGGATAACTGGTCAACCTTCCAACCTATCCACAAGGAGTATTGTGCATAAGATTTCCATTGCACTCTTTTTATGTCAAAAATATCAGAGTTGCCTCAGCATACAAAGGTATGCCTTAGTCTTAAATACTTATATGAAACTCATTAATACTTTTAGCAGAAGCAAGTACAGTGCAATACCTTTGCTAAATACTTGTTTTTAAATACTTGGGCTAAAGCTGACTACCTATAGTTTATTTTTAAAAACACATTAATTTTTAAAGACTTATTTATTTTACTTTTATGAGTACACTGTAGCTGTCTTCAGACATAACAGAAGAGGGCATCAGATCCCATTACAGATGGTTGTGAGCCACCATGTGGTTGCTGGAAATTGCACTCAGGACCTCTGGAAGAACAATCAGTATTCTTAACTGCGGAGCCATCTCTCCAGTCCACATTAATTTTTAATATGCCATATGCAAGTAGTAAGGCTTAATTGTGAAACACAAACTTAAAGTAATATAACTGACTTTCTTCTGTTTTGTCAGAGTATATAAGGACCATAAAACAAATCTTTATCTGCCAATTATGTCAAACATATAAATTTCAGATTATTTTTCTTTCTTAATTTTTTGAATGGTAAATGTTTAAGCTTCTTTGACTGGTAATATTACAGTTTACATATATATGTAGTCTGTAATGATTAAATCAAATCCATCAGATTTTCATCTCTTCATATACTATCACTACTACACATTGAACATCTTCAAATTTTACCCTTTTTGTCATTGGAAAGGATCTGCTTCGTGGGTATAGACCAAACTTACTCCATCCAAATGACTTTCAACCAGTTTTGGGTATGAATTATTCAGCCTGTTATTCCCTGTCCCTGATCTTCCTAGCATCTAGTGACCTTTGTTAAAGTCTCTATTTCTGTATGACAAACATTTTGGTTTTTTTTTTTTGTTTTTTTGTTTTAGCTTCCACAACTGAATAAGAACAGGTTCCTACCATCAACTAAGAACAGGTTACCATATATCCTTCTGAGCCTGAATGGTCTGACCATATAATACTGTTCAGTTCTAGCCATCTTACAACAAATGAGAGGATGTGGTTGTTTGCATGTTTGTTTTTGTAGTATAGAAAAGTTTTTGTTTTTTCATTTTGGAGATATTCATGGTTTAGCCCCAGTTGCTCTTATAGTTGTTGTTTTTGTTTGTTTGTTTGTTTGTTTACCTCAACCTGGCCTCAAACTCATGGTCTTCCTACCTCAACTTTTTGAGTGTCATAATTATAAGTATGTGACCCCCTCAGTTGACAAGATTTCACACTGTTGTAGCAGAATAATATTCTAATATAACTACAAATGAGGACTGCTAAATTTTTTATGTCTGGTCAAACATAGGTGGGCATCTTGATCGATTCTACATTTTAGTAGCTATAAATGATCCTGCAATAATCACACCCATGCAGATATGTCTTTATTTAATGGCTTTATTTCCTTGGAATTCTACCCAGTAGAGGGATTGCTAGATCACAGGGAGTTTGTTTCAGTTTTTATGAACCTCTACACTCTTATTCACAGTGGCTATAGTATTTATACTCAACATACACACATATATACATGCATGAACACACACACACACACACAGAGACAGAGAGACAGAGACACACAGAGACACACAGAGACACATAGAGAGAAACAGCAGCAGGAGCAGCAGCAACAGGTAAGATTTCCCCATATTCTGTATCCTCATTTTTGATTAATTAGAGGCATTCTAATAGGGATGCGGTATATCTTACTGTAGTTTTAGCTTGCACTTCATTACTAATTAGATATTCTACTTTTTTGTTAGCTCTTTGTATGTTTTCTTTCAATAAATGTCTATATGAGACATTTGCCCATTCTTCAATTGGGTTTCATATTTTGGTGTTTGGTATGGTTTTGTTGTTGGCTTTTCTCAGTTCTTTATGAATTTTGCATATTAACCCCTTGTCTGATGAATGGTGGATGCACAGGTTCTCCTGGTCTTTGGGTATGCTCTTCACTCTGCTGATGAACCTCTTAGGCAAATCAGTAGTCATCCTTGCTCTTGCATTTGTATGTCTGTGAACAGATCCTTCACAGAGAAGCTGTTGTCTTTAGGAAATGTGTCAAGCTTTGCTAATCATTAATGAATTCCTGTTAAGTTGACAAGACTGTAAAAGCCACCTGTTTATAACCACATAAGTCCAAACAGCAAAAGTTCACTTCCACCCAAGCAAATTATCTGGCTTACCAAAGAGTTTCTCTGCAGATCTCCTGCTGGTCCCTTATTCTTTGTGTCTATTTCTCATGAGCTCTGTCCCCTCTTCTCCATTGCTGTTTCAATAGTTTCCTAGTCCTAGGTCTTTCTCCCTATCCTGGATGGTTCTCATGGTACTTCTACTTCTTACTGCCCTCCAAACATTTAAGAGGAGCATCCAGACTCAGGCCCAAAAGCCAGGCTGACTGTTTTGTTTTTAACGAAGCGAGTTCCAGAAGTGAGGGTTTTGCGGAGTCACAAATAATTCAGCAACTTACTTTGTGCTGCCTCCTGTCAGGAAAATGAAAAAGAGCCTCAGAACTGGTCTTGCCAGCGCCAAGAGACATCTATGAAGGGTATTAGACAAGAGTGGGAGGCTGGGTCACTGAACTCTTTGGTTACTTTTGCTATCGAGTTAATAATTGTCACATTATCGAACAGCCCTTGGCTCTGTGAAGACCACCTTCTGTGAGTTTCAGTCTCACAAAAGACAATAGGGCACAATCAGACACATTACTGGACAAACTGCCATCCGTGTTCCTGTTACAGCTCACTGGGACGGAGCGCGCCTCTGAGGAAAACAAGCCCCGTAGCATTTGTATTCGGAACAGGCATCTGTCTGTGTTTCTGACCTTTATGTGGTGATGTGTGTGAGCTGCTGTCTGGAATTGGAGAGAAGGAGGAAACATGTCACCTATGCCCCCTCTCCTGAAGTGTTTAATGCCTCTGAGGCTCTTCAGCAGCCAACAGAGCGGAGAAGATGAGTGATTAGAGGCACATTTGGGATACATTTTTAGATCTAATTACAATTGTGCTTTTTTCCCATCCTCGTTTGCTTTTGCCCTGTGGTTAGAACACAGCAGATGAACATGTGTTGAGAGCCATGCTCATGATCTGCAATGGTTAATGAAACTTGTGGATATAAATATTAACAGCAGTTTCCTATCAAATGGTCTTTGATTACAAGGAATAAGGGTGCTGGGCCAACATCCCCATGTACACAAAATCAACTTCTTATGATAAGCACAATGGTAAGGATGAACTATTTGGGGAAATTTTAGTAGTTGCCCACTTGACACTAATCTGTGCAAGAGGGCAGATTCCTTCCTGCTAGTGCTCTGTTTCCCTCTCCCACAACACTCGCGCGTGCGCATACACACACACACACACACACACACACACACACACACACACACACCGTGCTGCCTTTTTCACTATTGTAAATGAACTCTTGGTAACTTTTTAAATATTTTTAGATGTCTATCTATCCTATCCCATATAACGTCTTTCAGGCTTAATGAGTAATAGACATTTATTTCATACCATCCAAGATGCATCTTCGGTGGCGAAGAAAGTTAGTTGACCATTTACTGTATTTTTAAAGTCCTTGTCTATATTATAGGCAAGCTTTTACGTACTGACAATTTAGTACAATACCAGCATCTACGTAATAAAATGCGTAATGCAAAGAGCTGGTTAGGTTAAGCTTAGCTTAAGATTCAAAACATTTCTATTTTTCAGAGTTATACCCTAAGACAAAGTTTTCAATTTCTCAGTTGCTCTTCTCCAATGCTACCCTCCTCCTTCTCCCTCCTCCCTCTCCTTCTTCCCTCTTCCTCTTCCCTCCCCCTCTTCCCTCCTTTCCTCCCTCTTTCCCTCTCTCCTCTCTCCCCTCCTTCTATCACTCTCTCCTGAGTTAGTTTTGGATTTATTGCTTTTACCATCTATGCTACAATCCACCCATGTAGGAAAGACACTGGGCAAGTTCCACACCGTGAGAGACAGACGTAGATTCTCTTTTTTCTTTTAATGACACATAAGAATCGAAGGCCCAAAGATGTCATATAACTTGTAAGTTATCTTTCAGTGTAGTATCTTTTTTTTTCTCCTGAGAGATTGAGGTATGGGTCAGAGAACTGAATCAAAAATTCAGAAAGGATGTGGTGGTATAGGCCTGTAATCTTGACACTTGGAGGCAGAGGCAGATGCAGAAGGAATATCATAAGTTCAAGGCCACCTGGGTCTATACTGGGCAGTCTAGACTAACCTGCGCTAAAGAAGAGGTTTCTTTAGATTTTTCTATTATATGATAGTCTGGCAGAGGGTCAGGTGATCGATCAGACGACTGCTTTTCTCCTAGTCATTCAGGGACAAAGGTTAAATGAAGTAATAAAATTGTCTCCAACATATTGCTTCCGTTTTTGTCCAAGATTACAACCTTGTTTGCTGCCATTTCACTGCAGGATAGAGTAGGAAAAGAATATACATAGATTTTTTTTTAATTGTATTTTGCCCAGTAATTGTGTTTATCTTTTATCCTAATGTCCTGTTGACCTGAGCTTATACACGTGGTCATCAGTGTCAGCAAGAAGCCATATTGTACCGGGCGGTGGTGGTGCATGCCTATAATCCCAGCACTTGGGAGGCAGAGGCAGGCAGATTTCTGAGTTTGAGGTCAGCCTGGTCTACAGAGTGAGTTCCAGGACAGCCAGGGCTACACAGAGAAAGCCTGTCTCAAAAAAACAAAAAAAAACAAAACAAAAACAAAACAAGTCATATTGCCAGCTGTCTGTTGCTAAGAAGGAACAGGGAAAGTGTGGGGACTGTAAAACCACTGGGCTTCTCTGACAGCTGCTGAAATTACAAGAAACAGAGAAGTGTGAAACCAAGGAACATCTGGCCTTCCCTGATGCAGACAATTGCTGAAGCAAGAAGAGTTAAAAGCACATGTGCTAAATGAGAAAAATGCCCAGAGAGTGGTTTTTTAAAGGAGATTTTAAAGAAAGGTTCAATATTTGAAGTGATGATGGTATTAGTAAACAAAAAACATTTGGGAGAAAAACCTCAAATTTGGAATTGCCCATGACTGAATTTACAAAGTGAAATGTATCTATCCTTCATCCATGTTGATTTATCATTGTGTGGAAGTCAAAGGACAACTCTGGAGAGTAGGTCCTGTAGTTTTAGGTCCTGTAGATCCCAGGACTTAGGCTCAGATAGTTTGGCTGTATGGCAAGCGCTACCCACTGAGATATCTAGTTGCTCAAATGTGCAGTTTTTAGACAAAAACCACATTTCTCTAACTGAAAGTTCACTAAATAATGGGCTGATAACTCCTACGTCAGACCGAAAGACTCCAATTTCCAGTAGAAGAATAATTGACTGGTTGATTGATCGATTGATTTCCAATTGGCTTAACCTTTCAAAGACCCCCTCTTTTATATATAAAGTATGAGAAAATGATTCGGCTTCTCAGTGTTCTAAAATTTTGTGAGATTATGAAAATTGCTTACAAATGGCTCATAGTTTGTAAACACTGAATTTCATTATCACTATCTCTACTGATACTGCTCTGAGGGAAGATGCCTTTTCCTGCAGAAATTACTGCACTTGGGGTCATCACTGATGTGGTAATGTGGGATGGTAAAAACCTGCTGCGATATTAGCTCTAGACACAAACATGGGCAAGTAGATTCAGAAAATGTCCCACAGTGTGCAAGACATGAGCATCAGTTTCCTCACTAAAACTGGGTCATAGGATAAACAGAAAAAAGATTCAGTGTGGCTGAAATGGGGCGTCGTTTGAAGTTGTCTCCTGAGTTAGTAATACACTACTGGTATTTGTGGGAAATTGCCTCATTATCTTATGAGATATTTATTCATTTACTTATGCATGCGTTTAGCTTTAGGCTTGGTGACTGAGCACAGGCCCACTTACCCAGGCATGAATTCTCTTACAAAGCTATACCAGTAGTCTGTAGAAAATGTGAAAGGCAGAGAGGGTAAATTCGAAATCAAGTCACTCATCATTCTCCCACTCAAATGGGAGACACCTCTCAAGAGGAGATGTTATTGTTATCCTTTTTTATGTGTATGAATTTGTACATATTGAAGTTACATTTTCTGAAATGGTTTTCAGGGAGGAAATGTTAATTAATTGACTTCCTACTACATAGATGCAGAAAAATAACCAGACTAGAATTGTGTGTGTGTGTGTGTGTGTGTGTGTGTGTGTGTGTGTGTGTGTCTGAATGAACCTGAGTATGGACCACCTGTGGCCAATGATAACTAACTTCTAAACTCCTAAACTTATTTAAATATTGTTTCTCGTTTTTTGTTCAATTCAAGCACGGACATGGTAGATGGTATTAATAACATAGCATCCAATGCCAGAGATTCAACATACCAAGCTGTCTGGTGATTCTGAGACATTTGAGGTTTATCACAGACTCTTATATGATCTGCTATAAACCAAGCACCCCTGTCACAGAAAGATCTCATCTGCCTATGCATAAGCCATTTTTCAGTGCACAGAGCTTCAGCAGGTTCACTGGTTCCTGAAGTCTATCTGTGGCCTTTAGGGTACCCAACTAAGGTCCCTCCCCAACACTAGAACATGGTTAAGTGTCCTTGTATAAGCCTTCCTTCTGATGACCAGGCAGAAGGGTCACTAAAATAAACTAAAATTTCTTGTGTTCTTAATTATGTTTTGTTTTTGTTTTCTATAACAGAGTTGGGTGGGGGGACCACCCGTGGGCAGAGTTATGAATCAAGACCAGATGTTGACATAGATGCTGTTTTTATTTTGACAGCATAGAAATATTTTCAGCCATAACCTTTGGAGTGGTCTTAAGGAGGAAGATTGAATCCTGTGGACTGAAAAAATGTGTCATGATTTAGCTTAATATGAGCCATTTTTTATCTTTTTCTTGTGTTTGGATCTCTATTATCTCTCTGTGAAATGTGTACAGGGAGGCCATGGGGAAGATCTTCTGTCTCATTATTTGCTATGCTGTGTGTAGTACCCCAGGCAGTCAATAACAATCAATAGTAACTGTAGCCTGGTTCAGAGACTGGAGTCGGAAGCTAGAGGGTGCATAGGCCTACCCTACTTTTCATTTGTTTTCTTTTGCTAGTTTTTCTTTAATTTTAAGATTAATGTAGAAGCTGTGTTTGCTTATGAGAACAAATAAACACTGGTTTTTTTCTTTCCCTTTGAGAGAGAGAGAGAGAGAGAGAGAGAGAGAGAGAGAGAGAGAGAGAATGTAATCCCAGGTGTTTTCTCTCTGTTAATGAGAAAAATGTCTTTTTGCTTCAGATTGAATGAGCAGAGCTGGGGACGGGAGATTTGCATGGTTAAATGACTTGGGCCCTTCCTTGTGGAAGTAATATTCCCCTGTTGTCAATTACTTCCATCCAGACATCTGGATGTTTACCCTAGAAGTGTGCAGATGTCAACTTGTTCCATATCGTACTTGGAAATGTGGTGATAACTTGACTTTGATTTGAGTAAACATAAAATATCTAGCATTTAAAGTCAGAAGTTCACTGTAGGAAAGAGTTTAGACTGACGTTTATTAAAAACAATGGTGCTTTGGAAAAGAAATTGGAACCATCCCTAAAGAAATAGAGACTCAGATAAAGTAAACAAAGCTATAGTTACACTTTCTTAAACCAATAGCACAGTTTGATAATGCTATTTATCTGCTCCTTCAACTTGCAGAAACTGGAGCCGAGGACATTGACATTCTTCCCAATGGTCTGGCTTTCTTTAGCGTGGTGAGTACCATCCTCTTGTCCCAGGTGCAGTCAGGGACAGACAGGGCCATTCATTTAAACCCATAGAATAGAAACGGATTTTAAATTCCACATCTTTAAAAGTAAATTCTGAGAACAAGACAGGTCAGGCTGAATAGGGGAAAGTCCTTAAGCTTTTCTGAGTGGAGGTCGAGGTGAAGTCTTCGCTGACTGATCAATTGTCTTTTGTCTCCCAGTTGCATGGCACTAGAATGTCCCAGCTCAAATTGGTTTTTGAACGTGTTATTTCAATTTGATGCCCAAGCCAAGATGAGGCTTGGAGAGATGGCTCGGTTGCTATGGTGCTTCCTATGGAAGTAGGAGGACCTCAGTTTCCATCCCCTGAACCCAGGTCTAAAAGCAAGAACAAAAAAAGAACATGACAATGGATGCTTGTAATCAGAGCACTGGAGGGGTTCAGAGGCCAGAGAGCCCCAAATTCACTGAGAGACCCTTGCTCAAAGATAAAATAAAGTGGGGAGATTTGGGATGATGGCTCAGCACTTAAAGGCTCTTGTTTCCAAGCCTGACAGTAGGCTCATTTAAGACTTAGAACCCACATAATGGAGAGAGAAAAATCTTACTTTCACAAATTGTCCTCTGACCTCCACCTGTGTCACACACACACACACACACACACACACACACACACACACACACACACACAAGCGTCATTGTGGTTATAGACACGACCAGTATGCTATTTTCTATATAGCATCTATCCTTGCCAGTATATGTTCTGTTTTAAGCATATTCATATGTGCTACTTATTTCCTACAAAACCATTTCCCCAAACTAGGGCCCCTGCTTCCTTCCCCACAATAGCTCATCGTAAGGGGAAACTCTGCAACTATGGTTAGTCATATGCTTCCATTTTGCTGAAGAATTCCTATATGTTGATGTATAATTGACCTTCTGAATATCTGATAGGAAGTCTTTCAGACTCATGTCTATGTGCTTCTGACACACAAAGTGTATAGATGGAAGGCAATTGAATGCTTCTGACCCCATTTTCCTGGCTTGGGCAGAAGTCAGAGCCTCTCGTAACTTCCTTGGCCAATTTCTTTTGAGGAAGATGTACCTGACTCCACAGCCTGCCTGTGGTTATTTTTTTCTTCCCAGCAGCCATTCTTGTGAGGTTCCAAGACTCAGGAGACAGGTGGAGAAACCTGGAGATACATTAGAAGAGACATACAATACTAATAAAATATTACTGGACTTATAAGAAAGAGCAGAACACTCGACATGGAAGAGACTCTGGTTGGAACACTGCAGGTTCCTGATGGCTCTTATATGAAGGACTCTGAGCAGCTGGATGGGCCGCTGGTGCCAACAGAGATGCTGTGGCTTTCAGAAGGAGCAATAACATTTATATTTAACTCCAAAAATAGAGAGTTTTAAAGGAAACCTTCAATTGCCCATGCAGAATGAATCAGGCTACATGCACAGTAGACCTCTAAGGTTTATTCTGAAGCATGTGTCTACAGGGAAAGACCACAGGCTTGCTGGTCAAAATTACTCATGACTAGAGCTGCCATGATCCTGAATGAAGAAGGAGAGAATGGCATTGTGGACTTTGGTGGTGATGGTGATATCTGTTTTTGCAAAGATGTGTTCTTGGACATTTAGAACTTAACAATTTCAAGATGTTTCCTCCCAAAGAAATGACTTTGAACAAGAAGTAAGGCGTCCATCCAAAACACTGAAATTGGCCCATTTAAGCTGATAAGCATATGACCTGTCCATGTCAACTTTTTTTTTCTGTTATCAGTCATTGATTTTTTGGATTTTGCTAGTTTTCATTTACTCCAGCATAGTCTCCAACACTCCGCAACATATAAACCCTTCTAAATGCATACTTCTTACATCTTGGGGAGTGGAGAGGGGGCGGCAGCATGTGACTTGCTTTGGTTTCTTACACAGCAACTCTCCTAACCATCCTATTCCCTCCCCGCCAAAAAAATTGGTTTTAGAGGCATCACAAAGCTGACATGTTTGATAACCAACAAGGTGACACAGAGTAGACTAGAACAGACAAGGGTGAATATATTCCGCATTCCTGGAGTGTCTCCTTAAAGTGATGGCAATGGTGGCTTTTATGTTATGTGCATTTTGATGCAATTAAGAATAAAACAAAAATTTAAAGCAGAGAAATACTGAAATAATTGAAAGTGTTACTGTAGTTTGGATACTGATCACCCTCTTGTAATGCCTCCTGAAGATGGAGTCACACTACTGTTAAGAGACACAAGTCAAGAAAGAAGATTATCAACTGCTGAATTGGGCTGTCATGAAGCACTGGTAGAGCTGTAGCTTATTCTGCTTATTGGGCCAGCAGCATGAAAGTAGGCGATTGTAACTAGTCCTTAAAAATTAAGATTTTTTTTCTGTCTATTTTTGTGCATAAAAGTCTTGGTGTCTTTATTGCACCCTTAAATTTACACAAAATATAGTAAACTGAATATGGTTGTGAATTCATATAAAGTTATTATCATCCTTAACATTTTTCTTAAGAATAGAAGGAATATTCTGCATTTTACAGTCAGCCAGACAATCCAAATCATCTCTGCAGATGCCACAAAAGCTACTTATACAACTCAATACTCACACTTAATTGAAATTTCCAAGCAAACTAGAAATAAGAACAACTTCCAGAAGCCAACAGCAAACACCATTCTTAATGCCAAAACACAAGCTATGTTTCCACTAATGTTCAAGAGGAGGGAAAGGCTCTGTATTCCCCAAATACTACCAGCCCAGTGGAGTTCCTAATAACCTAATACAATAAGAAAAGGGAACGTGGGGAAGAAGTCAAAAGACAAGTGGTCATCACTTTCAGATAATGTTTTTTAAACAACCTAGAGATTCAACTAACAGGCTGTTACTAATAAAAGAAGATTTGAGTTCAAAGTAAATTTATAAAATATTAGGGCTTTCCCAGTGCTGTACAAAAGACTAAGTAATTAACTGTGCTCCACTTAGACAGAGGTTCTCTAGTGGTGATTAAAGAGTGCTATGTTAGAGGGGAGACACTGGTACCAGAATGAGTCCCAGAATGGTACCAGAACGGTACGAGACATCAAACAGATAAAATAGAGTGTTCCCTATTAGACCAGTATGAAAGTAATGATCCACGGCTGGGTAAAGGAGACACTATAGAGAGATGGGAGAAAGGATGGGTTATTTGCCATGTTCTAGGTCCTGGGATTTAGTAGAAAATAGAAAAGGGTCCTAGCATGAATTCCTACCACTGTAGTCAACGTGTCTGATGGTGACAGAGAGACAGGGCAGTGGAGAGTGCTGATTCTGGTGTGTGTGTGTGGCATCATTCTGTCATTTGCAAAAGGACCTGAGATCTCTCTGGTTAGGGACATTGCCCAGAATTCAGGTAGATGAGAGTGTAAATCTTGTCCATAAGCCAAGAAGAAGCTTTCAGACAGTAAGAACGGTGTACAAGTCCTAAGACTTGAGTCAACTAACTGGACAGAAGACAGTGGCAGCCTCCTCTGCAGTGCTACCTACGGTGTAGTTGCTCATGTAGGTATTAATATGTATGTATGCCGATGGCACTGGAGTGATAGAGAGTGGTAAGCTAGGAAGAGGGGAATAGGACAGGTCAGGCCAGTTGGTACTGCTTGGATGGGGCCTCATGTGGAAGGTGGCATCTGGAACAGATGTAAATAAATTGAGGGGTATTGTTCCAAAGCAGAGGGCCTGGGCTGCGGCCCTGGCCTGGCTGAGGCTCTCTCTCTCCCAGGTAACAGGGGGCCTGCTGCTGAGGCCTGGGTCTCTCCCCCCCCCCCCCAGGGCTGACCTGTTTGCTGCAAGGCGCCTTAATTAAAAAGGGAGGCAATGTATGAATGAATTATTTTATTGTAGGAAGGAGAAATATGTTGGTTGAGTAGAAAGAAAGAAAGGACAGGAAGGAGAGAGAAAGAAAAGAAGGAGAGGGAGAAAAGCAGAGAAGAGAACAAAGAACAGAGAGGAGAGAGAGAGCAAGAGGAAGTAAGAGATGAGAAAGAAGTAAGAGAGAGTGAGGAGCAAGAAAGTAAGAGAGGAAGGGTAAGAGTAAGGAGCAAGAGGAGAAGGGTAAGAGTGAGGAAGGAGAAAGAGAACAAGAGAACAAGAGAGCAAGAGGACAAGAGAGTAAGAATGAGGAGGGGGCAAACCAATCCTTTTATTGTATGGGGCATGGCATGCCTGGCTTGTGGTCAGATTTCTGTGTGTAAGGTCCAACTAGAATGCTGGGAGTTTGAGGCAGTGTCGGCCTGATAGAGCACACATTTCTTGCAGGGGCAGCTGTGAGGGGTCTGGGCTGAAATCTGAGCCATTGGTCTCAGAGCTACCACTGAACTCCTACCAGCCCTTATGAGCAAATGCTCAGTGGGTCTCTAGGGTTCCAAGGTGGCTGCTCTACTGGACTCTGGCTGTCAGAACTGTCCACTGCCCCACAGAAGGGTGGAGCCCTGCATCTTTAGAGGGAAGCATTTCTGGGCAGGCAGATCTGGGAGTAAACCCTGGCATGAGAACATGTTTGCTTATTGTGGAGGGTCATGAAGCCTAGATGCCTAAGGCATTGTGGGTATGGGAGAAAGACATGGGATGAGGAGAGAAATGGGCATGGGAGGAAGGGTGGATGAGATAGGCCCATCACACAGGCCCTTCAAGCCATCCTAAATCTTCCCTTGTGACAAGACTGAGTTGGGAAGCATGAGTGTTTTGGTTAAAGGTGTGTCATAATCTGCCACAATCTGGATGCAGAGGGAACATAGATGATCAGGAAGTAAGGGCAGAAGCAAGAGAGCCATTTTCCCAGACATCAATGTCAATGAAGGTAGCCATGAAGGAATGGAGTCAACCACCCAATCTATATGAGGGATATCATTTCAATATAACACCAACAGGCTTTGTTGACCAGATCTCAAGCCTTCTAGCCTCTTGCACAGTTCAGGCATGGGATGGGAGTTTCTGCTCTTCCAACTCACTGCTCTGCTTGGCATCTCTCAGACTACCACCCATTTGGTAGCCCTTCAAGAGAACGAAGAGCTGCATCATTTGTCAGAGCTCTACATAATTATCTCTTGTTCAATTCCAGCTCCCAATCACCATTTGTTCTTTTGTTCTGCTTCCTTTTGTGTTCCTGGATCTCTATCCCACCTTTCTTTTGGTGTTTGTGGCTCCATGCCACTAACTTTAACTAAAGTTGCTACTTATAATTCATGTAGAATAGACACCTAATTCAAGAATACCCTTAAGCCTTTGTGTCTAATTTTTCCTCCTACTGTTTCCAAAGGGCCTCAAGTTTCCAGGGCTCCACAGCTTTGCACCAGATAAGCCTGGAGGGATATTGATGATGGATCTCAAAGACGAGAAACCGAGGGCGCTGGAGTTAAGAGTCAGCTGGGGCTTTGACTTGGCTTCATTTAACCCACATGGCATTAGCACTTTCATAGATGATGGTAAGAGCTGATGAGCTGCCACAGTGACTAAATGCACAGAGCTTCCTGGATGGCTGTGGGAAATAGCACACACACACACACACACACACACACTCAACACACACACACACACACACACACACTGGAAGGAGACAATGACTTCATGAAAGAAGCCTGTGTTCTTCCTACCATCAGGTTGTTCATATGTCTCCTAAGCTGCATGTTGAAATATCTAACAGTTAACAACCAAAAGTCTTAGATTTCCAGACTTTTTAATATGGCTGTGATCACTGGATTAAGAAGAACTATATATCCAAATGAGCCTATGAATGTGTTAGGCATGAATTCTATCTATAGAGTGTGGACCACTCCATCTTAAAGTTCAGGGGACCCATGATCAGCATTAACATCAGGTCAATGATAATGGGAAGGACCAGCAAGAGGAATGATCTGTTAGGGCATTGTACCTTCAACCTTCCTATGCCCATGCTATTGAAATGTCAGTGCCCAGCCACAGGTCCTGTGTCTTATAATGTAGCTCTGTTCTTCTCATCCTTTAGATGATACAGTTTATCTCTTTGTTGTAAACCACCCGGAATTCAAGAACACAGTGGAAATTTTTAAGTTTCAAGAAGAAGAAAACTCTCTGTTGCACCTGAAAACAATTAAACACGAGCTCCTTCCAAGGTACTTACTTCCTTGTTGTTCTCATTTACCTGGTTATCTCTGGCATTTCTATGTGTATATGTAGGTGTCCATGTTCAAGTGCGTGCATGTGTGTGTGTGTGTGTGTGTGTGTGTGTTTTGTATGGTGTGTAACTGAAAACTTAAAGTCTAGAATGCCCTGTTATTTGAGTCTTTTTAAGCCATGATGCCATAGGAAAAAATTCTATAACATGACATTTTCTTTCTTTTTTAAATAAAATATTGTGTGCTTCCCTGTGTAAGCTATGCACAATATCAAGAAAGCCAACATTCCATCCTGGATAGGAAGGGATTCAAGAGACCTCACACCTTGTTGAGAATCTCTTGGCAGTTTTTCACTGCTGGAGGAGAAAGTGTAGTTTTACTTCAGGAGTATAGCATCTAATAGGCTGGCCGTGCACCACTGCATGGTCACACACTATGGTATACAGGCAGTACTAATTTTGTAAGAATCAAGATGATATGTAAATGAATGCTTTGTTTATATTTGAGCCTCATCTACAAGAGAGATCTCATTGTGTTTTTGCAAATAGCAAAAAGTAAAAAAGCACTTCTAGTCTCCCAAGGATTTTTGATAAAGGACACTCAACATCTCTGTCTCTCTGTCTCTGTCTGTCTCTGTCTCTGTCTCTCTGTCTCTGTCTCTGTCTCTGTCTCTGTCTCTCTCTCTCTCTCTCTCTCTCTCTCTCTCGTGTGTGTGTGTGTGTGTGTGTGTGTGTGTGTGAGTATGTAGATCAGAATGATGCCACTCTTTATAATGATTAGTGTCCTGAGCAAACTTTCTTGAGAAATGATGAAATACCAGACTTTAGGATGACACTCCTCAGGCCCGGTCTGATAAACCCTACCATTTTTTATGGCTGTCACTCTCATCTCAGATAACTTAGCAGTTAAATACTGGCCTTCCCCGGAGGAGCAGCTTGTCTTCTGGGAGGCTTACATGCTTTATACAAAGCACACTCATGGCAGCTGGGGCTCAATATCCCTGCAGAACTGAGCATCCATGTTGGAAGGGGACTACTACTAGAAAAATGGCAAGAATAGGGAGTCTGAAAGTACAGGAGACTCTGGGATCCCTCCCAGCCCAGCTTGCATTACGCTCCTGCTTTAAGCTTGAACTTGATAGATATTTTTTAATCTTTACTTCCCTATCTAGGTTATAAGCATGTAATGTCCAATCATTCTTCCCCCAAATGCACTTCATAATAAATAAGAGCACGAATACCGATCAGGCAGTGTCTAAATTGTAGAGCTTTTTCAGGGGGAAAAAAAAAGAGAGAGAGAAAAAGAAAGAAAGAAAAGTAAAGGCCTTGCTTATAGCTCTGAAATTTTCATTTGGCTGAGAAGAAAGCAGCTCTTTCAGAAATTTTTGCATAAGATAATTGGAATTTCAATTTAATAACACCTTTGCCTAACCGGCTAGAAACGGTAATTGTTTTTAGCATATCAGTCTCTCACTTGAAGCGCTGGTCTCTGACCATTTCATCATCTGTCTCTCTGCAAGTGTTTATTGAATACTTGTTCATTCCCGGCTTGGCAGCTTTGGGAGGCAGGTTGAAATTGAACAGTCAACCTTCGTTTGACTAATGACGAAGCAAGGGGCCTCAGGAAAGTCCAGCTGCAGAATAAACGAGGTAGGGATAGATGTGACTGACAGCCTAATGATAGTCAGGCCCAGGCCAACAGCTCCCTCTTTATAAGTAGCTGTTAAAGCCCAGAATGCATGTGTCAGAAAACATGCATTTAGCCGGGCATGATGGCACACACATGTGACACCAGGACTTGCGTGGTAGAGGGGCCAGGAAAGCCAGCCTACCCTATAGGAGACCCTGAGACCAATAGATAGATAGATAGATAGATAGATAGATAGATAGATAGATAGATAGATAGATAATAATGATGATGATGATGATGATGATAGAAAAAAATTTAAATATACATTTATTTATTTATTCATTCATTCATTCATTCACTTATTCGTGTATTTATTTATTGAGACAAAGCCTCATTGTGTAGCCCTAGTTGAGCTTACACTCAAGTTTCTCTTTCCTGTACTCCCCATGTTCTGATATTGCATGTATGTCACTGCACCTGGCTAGATCTCTTCCCTTCCATAAAGGATCCTGCCATGATTTCCAAAGGCCCTGACCTCTAACTCCATGGTACTGTGTGTAACTGTTCTCTTACAGTTGCCGCCAGAGTGCATTATCTCTGGTCCTGGATCATCATGTGATTGTAGCTTCCCTTTTCTTGGGGTAAGAGATTGGAAACGTCCCAGGATTTAAAATCCCTGCTGAGGAAAGCTTGTGAACATTCATCTCATCTTCTACATGGGGATCATAAGGCTTGGATTTCCTCTCCCATGGGATTCTTCTCTTGCAGTGTGAATGACATCATAGCTGTGGGACCTGCCCACTTCTACGCCACCAATGATCACTACTTCTCCGATCCTTTCTTGAAGTATTTGGAGACATACTTGAACCTACGCTGGGCAAATGTTGTTTACTACAGTCCAGATGAAGTGAAGCTGGTGGCAGAAGGATTCGATTCAGCCAACGGGATCAATATTTCACCTGACAAAAAGTATACAGCCCTTCACCTGGTAGCTCCAGTTTTAAATAAATTGTCCTCCAAAGCCAGGTCCCTTTGCTTTTACTATAATTTCACTTTTAATTTTATGTATAATAATATAGCTTGCACATTAAGTAACACTACAATAGAATGATTTGACACTTTAAATATAAGACAAAAAGGAAATATTCCAGGTTTTAAAATTCTTCCTTCAAAGCAAAATTCAAAATTATTAATTAATGTCATTGTATTGACTATATCATTCCATCATAAGGATGATTCTATACTGGCTTAACCATTTCTCTGTTGATGGCTATGTAACTTTCTTATTTATTTTCTGTCCCAAAACCATTTCATGCTTCTCATTTACCACCACAATACATCCAGTTACTATTTTAAAGTAAAAATTCTCGAAGACATCATTAGAGCACCATGGTTCACTTGAGGATTCAGGACTTACACAGGAAAAATACCAGTTACTTCTCTGTGGGTCCCACTTATTTGAATACTTGTCTAAAAATTCTGTAGAATGATGCCCGAGGAATGAACCTCATGTGCATCTCTTTCATGTTAGCCTTAATATATGTTGCCCAATTGTTTACCAAAAGTTCTCTCCTTATTTTTATGTGTAGTCACATCTTAGAAGAAAGTGTTTTAATTCTTGGGTTTTTTTTTTCTTCCCTTACAGCATTGAACAAGTTAAACTACCACAATTAAAATGGGCTGTGAATTTGACATTCGTTGACAAATCAAGTGTTGTCGTTTTGTGATGCAACCTGTCTTCACCCTTTTAGCACAGAAAACAAATATAGATCATTCAAATCATTTTCAACTGGCCCAGTCTGCCCTGTCCAGTCAAATCTCTATTTTCTCCACTTCTAATATTCTGTGTTTCTTGCACCTTGCTTTCAGCCTACCTTTATCTCTTGAACTCTGGCCACTGTGGTCCTGGTATGGCTGGTTCTGCCATCCCCATCTCTGGCTGCAAGTGTCCACCATGGCACCAGCTGGAAAGAACTTACCCAGTCACTGTTGGACACAGCGAGCCTTTTGATATTTGTTTCTTCTGGGTATTCTGTAGAGTCCAGGTCCCTGTGAGAACAAGGAAGGAAAGGTCTGGCCTGCCATAGAGTAGCTCCTCACAGTTCCCATAAGACAACTAGCTCTTCATGTTGCTGACACCCTCTGTAACTTACACCCCTTTGCCCTGTCTCAATGGCTTTCAGAAAGTTTCATCCTCCTGTCTTGTACAAGTGTCCCCTCCTTTGATGGTCTGTCAGCACCCTGAGATCTCTTCAGTCTCTAGAATTGAGCTGTTTTCCATGGTGCTGCTGGCTCAGGTGTTACGGAGTACAAATCAGTTTGAACTGATCAGTGTGTTGAAAATGTTTGAGGAGCAAAGTTATGTCCCTGTCCTGTGTGTAGCTTACACAGTCTGCTAGTCTGGCGTAATACAGGAAGACCACTCAGTGAGACAGTTGCCATGGAATATTGAGTTCCAGTTTCACCAGTGAGCCTCACTCACGAGCCCCTTAGGTATAGACATGCAGCTCTGGATTAATATTTACCTTAAGACTCTATATGTTTCTTAATACATATTAAGAAATATTTAAAGTATTCCATGCCATATAATTCAATATGTACATGATAAAAATATTAAATTATATAGCGTAAGGTAAACGCTTTTTCTTTAAAAAACAAACCCTTGCCCAGCAGTGGTGGCAAACACCTTTAATCCCAGTACTTGGGAGGCAGACGCAGGCAGATTTCTGAGTTCAAGGCCAGCCTGGTCTACAGAGTGAGTTCCAGGACAGCCAGGGCTTTACAGAGAAACCCTGTCTTAAAAAACCAAAACCAAAAAAAAAAAAAAAAAAAAAAAAAGAGCCAAAAAACCACTCGTTTAGTTAGTTCAGTGTCAAATATTGTGAACTTTATATTCAATTGAATTTTTTTACAAACCCTTTAAAAACTAATTTAATAACTTCACAGTTGTTATAGTAACACTAGACTGATTTTGAAAGCTTCTTTTCTTTTTTTTTTTTTTTTTAATAAAAGTTGACCTTTTTCTAGCACTCCTCCAAGGCATCTCACTGAACTCCTAAGCAGGTTTCAGGACCTTCTCTTTTCTGCTGTATCTCTGTTGGCAGGAAGTGCTAACTGGTGTCTTTTCTGAACAGGTATGTCTACGTGGCTGACATACTAGCTCATGAAATCCATGTTTTAGAAAAACAACCTAATATGAATTTAACTCAACTAAAGGTAACTATTTCGTTTTCTGTGTAGATGTTAACTGAATGTTCGTTGCGGTATTATTGTGAAGCTAACTATAAAACGACCACCCTAAACCCACAACATGGGTCCAGGCAAGGCAGCCAGTCTGTGTTCTTAGATGTCATTCTTCCAACAAGACGAAGGTGGCCGCTGTCACTAGGATGGTCAATGACTGCAGCCTGGGTGGATTGAGTGATATTGGCAACAAATTTAGGACTGTTCCATGGTGTATTGATGACATCTAATGAATCCCAATAAGACTTTTCACAGTTGAAAAGAAATAGTTGAATCTTCAAGTGAAGATTTATGAACATCCATTTTTTTCAATAATAAATGAAGGTAGAAATTGAGTTGCTCACCGTTATTATTTTCTGCCAACAAACACATATTTTAGGGAGATTAAGAATTTCCTATTTGCTTGATGGTGCACTTCCTTAAGCTAACTGATCATTGTGCATCTTTTAAAGAAAAGGAGTTTGTTATTAGTATCATCTGAACAGAAGGATTGCACCAAGTTTTCTTAGGGGAAGATGAAAAATGGCTTCAAGCTACAGTACATTAAATTTATTTTAAACGATATTGGTGTCAGAAAGGCAGGTGCAGGGAGATGCATGTAATGACCCCACATGCACAAAAGCAGAAAAAGGTTAGCTTTAAATTATTTAATCAGGTTGCTTGCATCATTTAGATGTTGACATTCTTTCTTCGTAAGGTTCTGCAGTTGGGCACGCTGGTGGACAATTTATCTATTGATCCTTCCTCGGGCGACATCTGGGTCGGCTGTCACCCTAACGGACAGAAGCTCTTCGTGTATGACCCGAACCATCCTCCCTCATCAGAGGTTCTTATATTTTGAGCTTTTGTACCTTAATTATTCAAGTCCTTTGAACTAATAATGGAATAAACTGTCACAAGAATGATTTGTTAGTTCTTTTAAACCGATAATACAATAAACCTCAGAGGTAGTTTTGTAATTGCTTTAAGCCAATAATTGGCAGAATGTTACATTGCTCAAATGCTTTGAGAAAAGTAATCTTTTGATGTATTAAATTATGGTGGGAACTAGTCAAAAGTAATTTTTATAAAGACAGAGGTCCTGTTCACTTTCATGTGGTATGCTGGCAATCTTAAAAATACCTTGTTTATTGTCAGCTCAGCACATGACATGAGCTTTGTGCATGGAGAAATAACGTCAAAGCGGGCACAGTGGTGGGAGCCTATTTCTATTAATGTTGAATTGCTGTAATCACACAAAATCCTGTGTTGGCATGGCATGACTAGGTGCTTTAAAAAGTCCCTTTTTTTGAATGTTGGAGAAAGCACTTTAATTTAAGCATTAAGGAGATTGGTAACTGCTGTTTGTAGCAGCATGCCTCCTTAATCATGTGTCATTGGGGAACACAAGGGATTATCGGTGCTTGAGTGGTATGGGTGTGTGGGTTCTCTATTAATATTTTGTATCTCCTTGGTAGGTTCTCCGCATTCAGAACATTCTATCTGAGAAGCCATCAGTGACAACAGTGTATATCAACAATGGGTCTGTCCTCCAGGGAAGTTCTGTGGCGACCATATATGATAGGAAACTTCTCGTAGGCACTTTATACCAGAGAGCCTTGTACTGTGAACTCTAAATTGTATTTTTGGCATGCAAGTGCAATAAGTTTTAACAAAATAATCTTTCAATTAATGGCTAATTTTGAGGGAATTTAACCATCAGTACTGACCTAGTAATATACCACATACGTAGTTCCTTTTATTTCAATAAGGAAAGGCCCCGCAATTCCGATGCGCTTTTAGCATCAAAAGAAAATGAACTTTATTATTGGTTTTGTCTGTTTGTTTGTTTTATGCTGATCCAGGGAGAAAGAAGAAAGCTGCTTTTGCATGAAGTGAGTGCATTTTGCACAGAGGGGCTTCCACCCTCCTCACCCCCTCATCCCACCCCACCCCCACCCCCGTGCCTCGACATGTAGGAGTCCACAGAAAGAGGGAGTGTGATTAAAATGTCAGTGATTTTGGTCCCTATGCTGTGACTACTGAACGTATTCAAGACTACTGATAGGATAACATTTTGATATTTTGTACTTCTGGCTTTGTTTGCTGTTTTACAAGTTAGAATTGTATTAAAGACTAACCAAAATGCAGAGGGTCTGTTTGTGTTTAATTCCCAAGGGAGAATCCTCCGGAGATCAGGAGGGAAGTGACTCCTAGGGGATTCAGTTGGACAGGATCAATGGCCATGTTAATTACTTATGAAAGCTCAATGTAAATGGGGCTCTTTATTGGAAAAAATAAAATAAAACAACCAAATACTGTAGCTCAACTTATTTATTATTTATTCTTTCATTTGAAACAGAATCTCAGTATGTACCTCTGACTGGCCAGGAACTTGCTGTGTAGACCAAGATGGCCTAGAACCCACAAAGTCGACCTACCTGTAGCATAGCCAACCTTCAAATGTTCAGTTCTTAAGGCATCTTCCAGAGGTTCTGTTCCTAAGTACAATTCCACTTTTGACACAAAGAGGAGATAAAGGCTCAGAGCTGGTATCTTACTTCTTACCTGTTCAGTGAACAGAATTAGGACCAGAATCCAGGAGAGATGTGATCAGATGTCTAGACCTGTTTGGTTTGCAGCAACTACACTAAGACATGGTCAAGATGTCAGCAACAGTGGAGGAACATTTCTTTCCACTTTGTCTACAAAAAGTCTTCTTGCATCCTGAAGAGAGACATTAATGTATTTCCGTTATCATTGTGTATTTTTTAATTAAAATTTTATTATAAAGGACTTCTCCATGAATCATCTCTCAACAGCCGTCTTCTCAAAGCCTTTTGTTTCACTTTCCCACATCTTCCTCATTCCCTTTAAGAAGCCTGATTGTTAGTTATCAAATGTCCAGCAATTGAGAAGTGGTACCCTCATTATTTCACTTAATCTTAATTCCAGCCCTGAGGGAGAACATGTCGATATTGTATCGTTGTTAACATTTCACAGCTGGTCAAGGTCACACACCTCCTAAGGGTGAATATCAATCTGTTTCTAATGCCAGACCCCGTGCCATTAGCAATTACATGAAGCTACTGCCGTAGAGACAGTGCGTCATAGTTACCGTTTACCTATGGGAATAGTGTGCTCTGGGGTGTGTGTGTGTGTGTGTGTGTGTGTGTGTGTGTGTGTGTGGGTGTGTGTGTTCTGAAGATTCTAATTTGAGTTCTGCGTTTCCCTGTACAATTTAATGGCTTTCAGATGAAAACTTCAGAAGTATTCTTAAGCTTGGACTCCGGTTCATTTAGCCTGTATTTGTTTTTATATATTTCTGTTACTTATTATTTTTGATTTTTCAGTTTATTCATTTAAGAATGAATTGCAAGTATATTTCAGGCTGAGGGAATTAATATTTCTTGCTGCTTCCATTATCTAAGAAAAAAATGTTAGGTCACAGATGAATAAGGTAGGATTAAATAGTGTTTACCTAAGGATACAATCCAAGAAAGGGATAGTTTTGATTTTAGGGGATAATAACAATGGCCATCTATCTAAAACAACACATTCATAAGAAATGTCAGAGTACAATAGGCATCAAGTGAATTTGCTTTCCATTATTACATTTTTTCAAAATTTCATTTGTGGAAAAGTGGGTATGAATTAATAAACACATGCCGTGCTTATCTTAGGCAAGCTGGAAAGGTTTTTAGTAAATCCTGATTTGGGGCACTAATGGGTGTGAGTGATTGTTTTTATCAACTCTAAGTATAATGTGTGTTTATTTATGATGACCTTTTTATCATCACATGCAGACGAAAGGATTGGGTGATTAAGTCATCATTGTCCAAAACAACAGAAACCACAGTTGGGATTTGACACTCCTATGGGATGTACTGGAGCGCTCTCTCTCTCTCTCTCTCTCTCTCTCTCTCTCTCTCTCTCTCTCTCTGTGTGTGTGTGTGTGTGTGTGTGTGTGTGTGTTTATATACATGTGCCCACAGAGGTTAGGGAAAGACATTCAATTGTCTTCCTCTATTGCTCTCTGTTGTATTGCCTTAAGAGCTTTCTTAGCACTGGGGTTACAGGTACATGCAGCCATGCCCAGCTTGTAAGTAGGGTGGGAGATTCCAACTCAGAACCTCTTGTAAACACTCTAACCCAGCCAGCCATCTCTCCAGCCCTTATTTTTCTTCCTGTTTCCTTTAATAAAACCTCAGCTGCTTTATGATTCATGAGTCCGTAATAGAGGGAACAGGAAAATCAAGTAACCTATGCAGTATTGTTTTTGTTTGTTTGTTTTGGTGTGAGTTAATCATTTCTGATAACTACTCTAAAGATGATCCTTTCACTAGATTTTTCATTTGCTCAATCAGTTCTCTCTTGAATCAAGCACCTGTTGAGCACTGTGCAAAACAGCAGTGGAGAAGTTACGGCCCCTATCCCACTGCGTCGGCCTTCCTATAGCTTTTTACACTTTTCATTCCTGATACAATTTTTAAGTAAGAATCTGTGTGTGTGAGAAGAGGAGGCCTGTGTGTGTGTGTGTGTGTGTTCACATTAATACTCTCTTGCTTTTTGCTCTTAATTTTCAAAAGTTTTTTTCCAGTGTGTTTAAGTTTCATTCACATTACAAGTGATTTTAAACACCCTTAGCTGGGTTGTTGGGTGGGGATGTGCTCTTTACTTTCAGCACTCTGGAGGCAGAGGCAGGGGGCTTTCTGTGAGTTCGAGGCCAGCCAAGGATATACAATGAGACATTATCTGAATTAATTAATTATAAAATACCTTCTTAGATATATAAGGGGTGATGTATTATGTTTCACTGAATTTTCATGTATTTAGATTTCTTAAAGATGTGGGCCCTTTTCTTACGAATAGCAATTACTTTTGTTTTAAAATGTGTTTGTTTTTGTGCAGGTATACATGTGCACCACATGTGTACCACATGTATACAGTATCCATGGAGATAAAAACACATCATAAAAAAAAAAACAACAGCAACAACAAAACAAACAAAGAAACAAAACACAAAACCCACTAGCTCTCCTGGGCCTGCTTGGAGTTACATAATAAAAATGTTCAGGTTTTTTAGTTTTATAGTTTGTGGTATTAGAGAGTGAACTCAGGGATTCGTCAACGTAAGGAAGCGCTGCACTTGTGACCCCTGCTCCCAAAGCTGTGATTCTTAGTAGAGGTTGGTAGCTCAAGGAATTGCACTGCTCATTAGAACAGAAAGCAAAACAAAGTTTTAGACAAAAGTATTGAGAAAGTGGAATCCCAGGGAAATGTTATTGCTCCCCTCAAATCCCCTAGCTCCACTTGAAACCAAAACCCAGAATCTCACTAGAGTATCTAACCCTGGCCTGGTTTTGGACATTCGGTCTTCCTGGTCTAACCTGCTGCACGCTCAGCTGATTTCACCAAGGTGATGCTACAAATTGATAACATCGACGAACATGCAGCTCTACATTGATCTCCCAGCAATACTTTTGTAGGTGATACCTCTGATGAGTGGGTCATAAAAAGTTCCAGATGTTTCTGGGAGTTGAGTCACAAGTCAGCAGAATTTTGGCACAGGGAGCTCTACGCTCTACCTCAGACCTTGCTAAAGGCTGCATGATCATGTGCTCCATGAAGACAGCTAAACTCACTGACTGTTGATGCTCTTACTTCTAAGCCACTCTCACTTGCTTCTTTATCCTATAAACAGTCTCATGTCCTAGCCTCAGAGAAGTGGGTTCGGGATGCGGGTCAGGCTTTTATGTGTTTCTCGCTAGCTTGAGAATAAACTCTTGAAAGATTGAGTGATTGGCAAACTGTATAATGGGCAAAAGAGGTCTGCCTGATACCAAGATATTTCCTGAGAAACAACTAATATAATATTTTCTGAAACCTAGATTCCATTGCAAGAGCCGTAAGTGTGTTTTACCTATGCCAAGTCATCTGTCCGTCACTCAATATTTTACTTAGGTATATCCTATAGGTCAAGGGCTACCCTTCTTCTTAATATCCTTAGTCCTATAAAATCAAAATCTTCCTATTTCAAAAAAAGGCTTGTTTTTATAGAATTCTACTGCTGCTACCTCCTACTAGTAACTAAAAAGAGATGATCCTTGAAGGAGCAATGTTCCCTAAATTCCTTAAGTGTCCGAGCATCTTCAGTCTCTCCAACAGTATTGTTTATCTGAAAGGAAAGTGTGCTCTTCATTGGAGGACCTGAGGGCCACGGAAGAGTAAGACTCCCATAAAAACTACGCACTGTTGTTGTTGTACTGTTGTTGTTGTTGTCGTTACATTCTGCTCATTCTCCAGATCACCAGACAGATGGACTTGTCCAGGGCCATGAAGGTACCAGGAAGTTCTGGTGCCAAAGTTCAGAGCTCTATTTCCTGGAGAAGGATGAGTCAAAGGTCTTGACTTTCAGTATTTTATCTCCTTTAGGGTATGTATGAAGCAATTTCTCCTCCTACAGGCAGCCTGCCAGAACCCTGAAGCTTTAGTCTATGAATTCTGGGTTCGCAGGCAGCTCTGCCACCTCAGTCCACTGGAGGAGCTGAGGTTAATCGAGTTCTGTGACTTTAAGAAACAAACTTTCCACAGTGTGCTGACTCCAACTTGTGAGTTCAAACCAGAGTGTCCTAGAGCTTGGCTGACCTTAGCTAAAGGTCACCGGCTCATGGTCTAGGACTGGAGTCTTATGAGGTCTGAATCCTAGGCAGAAATATGTTCTTGAACTACTTGCCTGGAGAGGCAGCCTTGGAATCTGTACCTTTTTAAAAGTGGCCTTGAACCATCGCTAATAAAGGTGGACTTGAATCCAAAGAGCCAGAATCCCCTTGAAACTCAAGCAGACAAATGATTTTGAGCCCTCCATGTGGAGGTGGCCTTGAGCCTTGGAGCAGGAGAAAACAAAACCCCCAAGACGGCAAGGAGGGGACAGCACACCTGCCAGGAGGTGGAGGCAGGCGGGGCACAAGGGACTGATCAGTGGGCGGGACCAGGCGTCCTCGCTGCGCCGGGAGCAGCACCAGTCTCAGGCTTTTTGCCGCAAGGCACCCAGACACCATGGGGAAGCTAGTGGCGCTGACCTTGCTGGGGGCCAGCTTGGCCTTAATAGGGGAAAGGCTTCTGAATTTTAGGTGAGTGGACATCTCCATGGAGATGTCTTCAGCTCTCTTTCTTTTCTAGTCCACGTCAGGGACGACGACCCACTTTCAACTTCCTAGCTGGTGGAAAGGAGCAGTTTTGGAACCTCGGTGAACTTCTTGGGACTCACCCCTTAGGAAAAGGGACAGCTGCTTGCCTTTCTAGGCTGCCAGGGTCGCAAAGCCCTCATTTGATTTCTGAAGGTTGGGCACCTTTTCCAGGTCTTCCGCTACATTTCCTTTGTGAAATACAAAGTCCTTTGGAAGTGTTGAACTTGGGGGAGGGGAATCAGACTGGCAGCTGGGTCTTTGTAGCTGACTCAGACACTGAAAGTGCTGCCGTTACAGAACCCATGCCACATTGGAAGATGAGCCAGGACTCTGGACGAGAGCTGCACCCCGCCGACAGGAACTGGCTTGGAGGGTGGTTGGCATTTTGAAGTAGAAGATCCGGCAGGGACAGCCATCCCGGAATTACTGTCTCTAGTAAACTCAGTTTGATTTGAAAGAACTTTTTTTTTTTTTTTAAAAAAAAAAAAGTTGGGTTCTTTTTTGTTTTTTCCATATTGCTACGTGGGGCTAAGGTCTTTGCTTGTCATCGAGCTGTTTTTATTCTTTCTCCAAGGAGAGACGAGTCTCAGAAGTTTGCTGTTGCAATCTGTTCAGATACTTGATGTCTGTTGGCAGTGCGTTCTAATCTGGCTTGAGAGTGCTCATTGTCGCGCTTGCTCCCCAAACAACAAATGGCAGAATCGTCAAGTAGTAAATTTAAGGGTGGGACATACACAGGCCACATCTGGTACAGCTAGGGTGACTTGACACTTGTCTCCCCACCCTGAGAATTAAAACGTACCCCTAGAGAATAATTTTTATGAGTGATCAAAAGGTAAATCTAGCTTCCATCTTCTTGAATACAGTTCAATTAATATTTTAAATTCTACCTAGTATTTAAAAGACTATTCTACTGCAAAATAAGAGTACTGTACTGAAAAGCATTTTGGCTAATGCCTTTAATAGTGTCAGGTCTATAAAGTACATATTTCTAAGGTAAGTCAGTGAGAGCTTAATTGAAATAAAGCTTAGATAGAGCAAAAGTTAACAGTTGGAGACCTCAAAGAAATTTGGATTTTTTTTCTCCCTATTTGAAGGAAGGAGGTCAAAAGAAAACAAGAAAATATGAAAAGGATAAGCACAGGTTCATAATAGGTAATATTTATGAATATGATCTAATGCTGTTTTGTTCCTTTAAATGAAGAATATTGTTTGGTTCTGCCTAGCATTAAGTGAGATCTTATGTTTCATATAGAATTCTGGCTTATTCTTTCAGCAATAACTGTGAAGTTAGCTCCTGTAGGCACAGTGCTTATGTGAGGCATATTATGCAACTATAAACCAGAGGTGTTGCCTCCAGATCTGTTATGTCATCCATGAAAAGAAACACCAGAGTTTTCACAAGAGGAGAGTGACTGAAAGACCTCCATAGCTGTTCAGACGTTTACTTGGGATATGGCGTTTTGACCTCCCTGTTGTTTTCTTCATGCTGATTTTTATCTTCTACAGAGAACGAGTCAGTACGTCTCGAGAAATACAGTCCACAGAACCACAGAACTGCCACCTGATCGAAGGACTCGGTAAGTAAACAGCAGGACCAAAAGAACACAGCAGCATTTCTCGGTCACCATTTCCCTAAGTCTACTAAATTATTTTAATTCTCTATTCCATCTTGGTGTGGCTTCCACACACACACAGGACTTTTTTTCAGAAAACCCCCATGTATAGTCTCCACGGAGCTTCCACAGACCAACATCTGAATAGCTTTTCTCAGGCTCTCTCTCTCTCTCTCTCTCTCTCTCTCTCTCTCTCTCTCTCTCTCTCTCTCTCTCTCTCTTTCTTTCCCTTCATCATTTTCTGGTAAGCACTTCTCAGGTATCTTCAGACTCTCAGCCTACCTAGTTGTCTTCCAAAAGTACTAAGCTCAACTCTGCAGCCAGACCTCCAGTCTCAGAAACTGGAGGTCTCCTTCCCCGTTGCTGGGGCCAGTTTTGATTATTTAGATTCAGACTTAACTGGCATCGGCCTCAAACCCCTGACACTCCTGTGGTTCCTCTGCCCACCGCTTGGCTCTTACACCCTTCACTACAGTGTGTGGCCCATCATCCTCTGGAGGTGCAGTTAAACACCCCCCCAACACCCCACTCCAGGACCATCGGTTTCCTCTTTGCCCCTCCAGCTCCCACAGGAGACTGGTGGGCAGCAGTCTCCTCTGTGCCCACAGACCTCACCTACTCGGCCCTGCAACCGTGTTTACTTGGGCTACAAGCCTCCAGTTAAACTGCTAGAAAATAAAATGGCAATCCAGGCAGAGTCTGTTCACTCACTCTTGGAGGACTAGGAATGCACTTGGCTTTCTCATCTTCTTGGAGGAATAGGAATGCGCTTGGCTTTCTCATCTTCGTGATGACATTTTCTCACCCATGGGTGAGCACTGCAGTCAGTCACATTCCTCTCTCCTCACTCTCACAGCTTGCTGAAACTCAGTTCGATTCCACGCCTACCACATAGTTTATTTATGAGCTGGTGTTCTCTTTCATTATCAGATTATAAACTCCCCCAGGGTCAAAGACTTTATTTATTGGTATGAGATAAGACAGCTTGTTTTATGATGTGAATTTGTGGTTTTTGTTTTGTTTTGTTTTGTTTTGTTTTGTTGGTTTTTCGAGACAGGGTTTCTCTGTGTAGCCCTGGCTGTCCTGGAACTCACTCTGTAGACCAGGCTGGCCTCAAACTCAGAAATCCGCCTGCCTCTGCCTCCCAAGTGCTGGGATTAAAGGTGTGCACCACCACTGCCCGGCTTATATGTACTTTTTTTTAAAAAGCAAAAAAGTAGTCCCTTTATTTTGGTCTTCTATTCTTTTACTTTCTACCTTTTCCTTTCGTATGTTTGTTTGTTTATTTGTTTGTTTGTATTCTTTGGTTTTCGAGACAGTTTCTCAAGTATCTCAGGCTGGCTTTACGTACCCACAAAATGAACTTGAGCTTCTCTTCCTCTTGCCTCCACTTCCTAAGTACAGGGACCATAGGGGTGCTTTGTAGCGTCCAGTTTGCGTCGGGGGGGGGGGGGGGGTGGATAGGACCCCGGGGTTGGGTTCTATCAACTGAGCTACATCTGCAGCCCTGTTCCAGGCACTTAGAAATGGTTTGTGCTGCCAGGTAGAGACTGGAAGAAGGAAACAATTCCCTAGGGAACCTTGGTGTTTCAGAAACCAAAGTGTTAAAAGGGATTCTGCCTGGAAGGCATGACACGTGCAGCGTTTGTGGATTTCTGAAGTTAGCGGGCCCTTCGCCGACCACCACACATCAGTTTGGGATGGAGGCTCACTAGGTATCTTCAGAGAGCTGCACCAGTACTCTGTGTGTTCCAGCCCAAACAGGCCACAGGTCAGAAGTGACAGAATCCTCAGGATTCAAAACAGTTACGGGGAATTGTCAGGAAGGTTACATTCTGCTTGATTTTAAGACCCTTCCCCAAGAGTCTTAACAGACAATAGACAATAGTAACTCGAGTTCAGTTTCTTATCAAAATGAGGCCCTCAATTCAAGCCCCAATAAACACTCAAAGGCACACACACACACACACACACACACACACACTCACTCACACACATGGCAACAATAAGCAAAACAAAAAACATTTTTTAAATGGGTCAGACTTAATTTATTACGAAAACTAAGGCAATGGGACATGCACTTACTTGCTCACTCTCTAGAGCAGTGGTTCTCAGCCTTCCTAACGCTGCCACCCTCATACAGTTCTTCATGTTGTGGTGACCACCACCATCAAATCATTTACTTTGCTACCTTATAACTAATTTGGCTACTGTTGTGAATTGTAATGTGAATACTTTTGACAACAGAGGTTTGCCAAAGGGGTTGTGACCCACAGGTTGAGACCCACTCATCTAGAGAGTAACAACCAAGCAAACTGGGTGTGTAGCTCTCAAAACATGAGCCTACCAAGCAGTTTAGAGGAATAATTACGTTACAGGATTCTCAAATTATATAAGTTATCTAAATTTGAGAAACTAAAGCTACAATTAATACTGTAAGCCATATGTCAATTACCCAAATAGTTTAATAGGCTTAGACAACATGAAAAAAAATGACGTTATGTTTTTCATCTGTCTATATTTTATATTTAAAGAATTAAGTATGTTAGTACTTTAAATGGACTGCGGTCCATTTGTTAATAAAACAATGCTGACGATTATGTAAAAACAAAACACAACTACCACAGCAACAAAACCTTGACGTTCTCGTGTCAAAGGTGTATGCCCACGAGTGTGAACGCTAACTCCTTTGCAAGCACCTGTTGTGGCCTCACAGGTCTATAAAGCGCATACGGCTATCTATGCTTTGCATGGAAGATGCTGGTTAAGTTAGTTGCCTGATGGTCCAGATGTTCACCTGGGTTAGGGATGGGGATGGCTTTCCTTCATGCTTATGCAGTCTCTGATGTATAATGGCAATGTATCATGCTTTTATTATAGATGTCCCAGAAAAGTCTTATTGCAGCAGAAGATGCAAATAGTTGGACTATTACTAAATGAAAACTGACCAAAAGAAGGTGACTAGATATTTAAATAATATGGCTAAGAAGACATTAGTCATGAGTATTTGGTGGTAGAGGATTTTATGTAGCAATGGAGCTGCACAGAAGGACTAAGTGGAGCACAGGAGACACATAGCCAAAGAAAGTTCGTTTTGTTTCTTTACAACTAGATGTGTTTTATTTGTTTGTTATTTAAATTATTTTTACCTATTTACTGTGTGTGTGTGTGTGTGTGTGTGTGTGTGTGTGTGTGTGTGTGTTTGTTTGGTTTGGTTTACTGGAGCTCACACCCAGAGCCTCATGCATATTTAGGCAGGCACCCCACGCCTAAGCTGTAACTCTAGCTTTTTCTCTTTTCAACTCATGTTTTTTTTTATATTGCTCAGGCTAGCCTTGAAAGGAATTCTTGAACTCAGGCATGTCCTGAATTTGTTACCTTCCTGCCTGGGCCCTGGAAGTTGTTGGAATTATAGGGCTATGCTACCAGCCCCAACTGAAACCAAACTTTTGAAGTTAACTCATCAATGGAAAAAATACTCTTCCTTTTTGTATGTTTATTTTCCCCCTCCTCCTTTCCTCTTCTTCATCTTCTCCTTCTTTGATTTTATTCATATACAGTCTTGCTATATAGCCATGGCTGGACCTCAACTCATGGCAATCCCCCTGCCTTGTGTTCCTAAGTGCTGAGATTGTAAGTGCGCGCCACAGATTTCTTTCAGGAAAGATTGACATGTAAAATCATTCTTCCTTCAGGAATTCTCCTTGCTCCCCTCCTTTTGTACTAACTTTGCCTTTCCCCCAGGCCTATGGGGACAGAGAATTATTTTAATAAGGAAGTCATTGGCATCTCTTGGCATCTACACTAAGCTACACTTGAAATGTGAGAGCTTGCTGAATGAGGGGTTTCTGTGGGCAGGGTTATCAAGTTTGCAGTATTGTATTTGGTAGCTTTCAGCGTTTCCTTCTTCCCAGTCTCTAAGATGTGCTGATGCTCTATGGTGAATTCCATTTATTTACTCAGCTGTCAGAAACTTTCTCCCAAGATATGAAATGATAATAACAATTGCATATAATAAATTTCTGGAGTGACACTGTCTTGGCGTATTTACAGGAAATGATTGGAGAAAGGACAAAATTATTGAAGTGATGGCAAGTCCTTGTAAGGTTGATTGGTTGGAATATTATAGGTACTTCTTCAAGAGAGACGTCGCTGAGAGTTTTGACCATAGACGCAGGATGGAGAGGAGGGAGAACTCAGAAAACAGGACCCCGGACCTCTCACTTCCACTGCTTTCCCTGCTGTTGAGATGCCCAGGACTTGTCCTGTAGATTCCATGTAGTCAAATGTGTGGGAGTATGGAAATGCTCCCAGTCCACTTGAGGCTGCCTCTACACCTTGGAGTACAAAGCATCAGCTCCTATGTGCTCGGATGCAGTGGTGTGGTGGTAGGGAGGGCAACAAAAACCACAGGACCCCTGAACACTGCATGTTAGTTAGGACAGGGTGATCTTGTTATGGAAGCTATGTAAAAATGGCATCTGGGAAGAAAAGGAGACCAATCAGAGATCATGCAAATCAGAATATCTTGTAGAGATGTTAATTGAAAAACTAAACCACAATGTATGTTATGGCCTGATTAATATCCTATCAGTTGAAAATACTGTAAGTCAAAACTGTGTTTCATACTCCTAACTCACAGAGCATTCCTAGGTGGGCTGCTCAGAACATCTCTGTAGAGAGCACAACATTTTCCCTCGTGACTGGGAGCAGCCCCTGTTGATGTGGCTCAGACTCCAGTGAGAATTGTGAAGATCAGAAGTCAGAATCAAGGGTGATATTTCTCCTGAATGTGTTTCATTTTTGTGTCATTAGAAAGTTGAAATCTCCTAATCAAGTCACAATCAAGCAGTGGACATCTGTACTCAGATATTACATTCATACCATTTATTTCTAAAATGAGACAAAGTTCAAACTGCTACTGTGCTCACTTCTTAAGTTAAACAGCTTGCATCAGGACTGTGTACAGTGAAAAAGCAAGTAATGTGTCCAATACACAGATCCAACATGGAATTAAACTAGACCTTGTTCCCAGGAAGTTTTCGGGCTAATAGCCAATTAACAAGCAAGACACAGAGCACTGTGAAAAATGTCGTGTTGGAGCTATCCACAGGCAACAATATTTGCATGTAAAGATGAATGCTAAATCCACGAAAGCTTTGACAAGCTGAAGCAGTGGCCTCATGCCCAGTAGCCCATTAGAGGTAAGGAAGGAGTGAGGAAAAGCTAAACTAGGACAGAGAGAGAGAGAGAGAGAGAGAGAGAGAGAGAGAGAGAGAGAGAGA
>JADRCD010211026.1:0-17234 GCA_019843815.1 Montemys delectorum
AAAAAAAAGTTTAAAACATTTAAAAACCATCATTAAAAATAGACTTAAAAAATTAAAGTCGACACAGGAGGAGTATTCTGCAAGATATGTGGGATGGGAGAATGTGGAAAGGTGGAATTCAGGAGGAAAAAGACTCCAGCTACAACAGTACAGAGTTGTAGTCTTCCACATTGCATGACCTGTCTGGAAAGGAAACTGTGGAGCATTCCAGGGAAGAGTCTCTCCATGTCATTTACCAGTAGGCACATTAAAAACTGAGGAAAGAAAAAGTGGAAGCTGAAGCAGAAGCACAAGCAAAAGAAGGAAAAGAGAAGAATAAGCAGAAGGAGAAGGAGGAGAAGAAAACTCTAAGTAAGCTACCAAGATAGCAGATATCTCAGGGGGGGATCAATGGTGTTACTTCATAAATCCAGCAACCAGTACCCGCATAAAGACAGAAATAGAGAACAATCTCCACAAAGTAGTTCTTTGTCCTTAATTTGCATGCCATGGTAGGCATATCCCTGCCCCAGATATATGTTATACTCACACATGGATACACACAAACAAACACACACACACACACACAACTTACATAAAGAAATGCATACACAATGATGTTAATAACAAACAATATGATAAATAATAATAAATACAATGTAAAAATTAAGCTATCAGAGAAAAACATAAATCAATTTACAAAACAAAAAATTTCAGACCAGTATCATATATCTCCTAAAAGCCAAAAAACATGAAATGACATATGTCAGTCCCTAAAAGTACAAACAACCAAGACTGAAAAGTCACCTAAACTAGTGGAGAAAGAAGGAAGCTTTCAAGACAAGAACAAATTAAAACATAAGCCAACATTGAAGAAAATATATGAAGGGAGATGAAAACCTGGTATATTTGGGAGTGCCCTGGAAAGCATGTATTCCTACTTTCCTCACCTATCTAGTCTTAGTTTCCAGGTCACCTAGTAGTGTGAGGTATGGGTTCTACCTTGGGGGACTCCTGTCAATCAGATATGGGTTGGTTACTCCAACAAATTTTGCCACAGTTGCACTAGTATAGCTTGTAGACAGGGCACTATCATAGGTCAAAGGGTTTCTGGCTCTGTTGCTGTTCACATTTTTCTTCTGGCAGCATATAGAGTACCTTCTTGTGAAAAGGATCCCAGAACTTAAGGATGAAGGCTCTATATTGATTTCAACTCTAGTTGTTCATGTTCAATCAGCCATGTGTTTTCTTCTGCAACTGGGCCTTGGCATCAGCATATGGAAGACAGACTGTAGTCTTGGCAATAGCATGCATTGTTTGAGAATTCCCAAGGAATACTTTGACCAATAATTCAACTGGATGTAACCCAATTTATGTACTAGATCTAGATCTTTCATTTGATAACAAGATATGGTGAGTACAAGTTCTGTTACCCCATTACTTGGCAATTTCATTGAGAAATCATATATGCCCCTAATTATAGCTATCTCCCCTTTAATTCTTCCCCCATTCCCCTCTTGCATACCTCTCCCCATGAAATCTTCCCATCCATCTGTAACTATCTATTTTATTTCCATTTCCTTATGAGATATTTATCCCTCCTTGTTGCTTACTTTATACCTAACTTCTATGGGATACAGATGTTAGCTTGGTTATCTAGACTTAACATATAGTATCCACATATAAGTGAATACATATCATATTGATCTTTGAGAGTCTGGGTTACCTCACTCGGGAAAAGTTTTTTTCCTAGTTCTATCCTTTTATCCGTAAATTTCACAATTAGTTTTGATCACTGATTAATACACCATAGTGTAAATGCATCATATTTTCTTTATGCATTCTCCATTGAGGGTTATCTACATCATTTCCAATTTCTGGCTATTATGAAATGAACAGCAATGAACACATTTCAGAAAGTTTCTCTCTGGTAGGATGAGTAACATTTTCACATATCTCTGGACTGTTATTGCTGGATTTGAGGTACATCTCATGTTGAAGAGCCAATATACTGATATCCATAGTGGTTGTAAAATGTGCATTCCAATTAGCAATGGGTGAGGGTTCACCTTACTACACATCACAAGCATAAACTGCTGCTTACTCTTTTCTCTTTTGATATTAGGCATTATAATGTATGTAAGATGAAATTTCAGAATAGTTTTGATTTTCATTTCCCTAATGCCTAATGAGGCTTAGCATTTCTTTAAGTATTTCTCAGGCCTTCAGGCTACCTCTTGAGAATTCTCTCTTTAGAGATTTTCTGTAATATTTTTAATTGAGTTACTTGTTTTCTTGATATCTGGGATTTTGAACTCTTTATATATTTTGGATATTTCTCCTATATCAGATGTGTAGTTGATAAAACTCTTTCCCATTCTGTAGGCTGCTGATCAGTGTCAGAATGATACTATTCTTCCTGTACAAAAAGCTTCTAAATTATATGAAGCATGATTTATTAATTGCTGATCTCAATTTTCTGTTTTAACAGTGTTCTGTTTAAAAGTTCATTAAAGATTTATTTTAAAAATCAAGCTGAATTAGAAAACTAATTAATATGACTACACCTCATTACTATATGAGTTTCCATCCAGACATTCAAAGTTTGAGTCAATGGACTCACATTTGTAAGTAGCATGCATCATTTATGGAAAAGCAGGAATCAAGTGATATTTGCAATAGAAATAAAAATTGTGTTAGAGAAGGAAAAAGGAGAGAAATACAAAAGAATACCTTAATTTCTTAAAAATATGTTCAAAGAATATAATAAAAAATAGATAAGATGCAGGGTAAGAGTCTTAGGAATGAATACTATGGTCTGTGGGTGGGAGAATAACAACATGGCTTTGTGAATGCCAGTATAGAGGTTAAAAAAGCATCTTCCAAATAGTATCAGGATTCAAATATGCTTAAGTTCATGATTTATTTTACTTTATTTTATGTATCAATAAGGAACCTGCTGAAAAAAATAAATTGAGAAAAAGTAAATTCATAATAGCTTGAAATTTTTAATAAATAAAATATCTAGAAATAAACTGATGTAAGCAAATGGGTGATATATAAAATGAAAATTTTAAGAAATGAAAATTTAAAAAAGTATAAGAAGATTCTAGAGGATGGAAGGATTTCTCGTTCTCAGAGATTGCCAGATTTTATCAGTGAAATGGTGGATTACCAAAACCAGTCTACTGATTCAATAGAATTTTCATGGCAATTCAACATCATTCTTTAACTAAATCTTAAAATACAGAGCTCCAAAGTTGATCAGGAAGCACAAAAGATGTTCCAAAAGCCAATGAAATTTTAGAAGAAAAAGCACCATCTCACCAAAGAATATACTTCAGAACTATAGGTACAAAAGCATCATGGTTTTGTCATAAAACTGGAGATGAAGATGAAAGAAATCTAACACAGTACCCAAAAGTAAATATCCAAGCTATACTAACATAATATTTGATAAATGTGTCAAAAGTACATATTGGGTAAAAAGCAAACCCCTAAACAAATACTTCTGAGGAACTGAATACTCAAAATCATAGAATCAAGTTAGGTGTATATTTTCTGTGAAACAAAAAAACTCAATCATTAATAAAATAAAACTTCATAAAAGTTATGAAAATGGCAGTTTTAAAAAGAAAACCCCAAGTAAAACACTTTAGGCATATATAGTATATAGGCATAGCAGGAACTTCATCTAAAGGATTACAGGGGTTTAGAAAATAAACTTCATGTTGACAACTGGGATTATACAAAATCAAACATATCAAATCAAATAATCCTCAGAATACAAAGAAAACACAGATGGGGAAAGGTATTTTTGTATTATATATCATCAGAGGATTAGTATAGAATATATACAGAATTAGGAAAATGTATACATCCATAATTTTCTCAATGAATGGGATAATTATTGAATAGACTTTAGAAACCCAAGTAGCTAATAAACATTTGATGAAATGTTCAACGTCATTAGCATTAGGAAAATGCCCATTAAACTGGATTGAAATTCTATCACCCCTTGTGTAGTACTACTCTCATCAAGAAAAAAAAAAAAAGATAATCATCAGCAAGGATATAGAGGAAATAACTCCTTGTACCTTGGAATAAGTATGCAAACTAGTGATGTTATGAATTATATCTTGAAAATATTACAAACGTTTCACAATAAACTAAAGATAGAACTATAACATTACCAAGTAAGACATTACTCAGTGTTACCAGTTCTGGGTGAGCAAATACATTGGACTATATGTTCCACTATAGCAGTCTCTACAGATCTGTGTTTATTGTTGCACTGTTGCCTAGATTTATAACAGATGGACACATGTATAATATCTACACAATGGAATTTTATTAAGCCTTGGGGGAAAAATAATAAATTTTGAAAATTTCAGCAAAATGGAAACCCAGACTTGGAAAGACACATTTCTATGCCTTGCCCAGTCTCAATATGAGGGTTTTTGCCTTGTCTTATAGTATCTTATTTTGTCCTGTTTTGATGTCTTCTCTCTTCCGAAGGAAGGAAAGTGGAGGAGTGGATCTGTGGGAGAGGAGAGGTTGTGTCTTACTTGTGGCTTCTATTGATGTGTCAAAACATCACAACCAAAAAGCAAGTTGTGGAGGAAAAAATTTGTTCATCTTTTTTTTGTGATTTTTTTTAGTTGACTTAAGTTTTATTGCATTTAGAAGAGAAAAGATACATGATTTCAATTTATCTGAATTTATTAACATTTAAAAACATATTTTAATTAAATAGAATTAAATCATGTTCTTGTTTCCCTTTTGTACCCCAACTCCTCCCAGAGACACCCCTTCAATACCTACAATACCTTTTATTGCCATATTCTTTAAAATTTATAAAATATTATAACAATAAAAATGAGTATTATAAAAGTTGTTTGATATAAAACAACAATCAATTTAACAGTCTTATGTAGATGCTTGTCTACAGCAATACTGAAAATACATATGTTTTTCTCAGTACAAATTTTAAATCACTCCAAACATATTAAATGTATGTATTAAAATAATACATCACTACTAGTATTTTTTAAATGAACATATATATAGTCTTTTTGTTTGGTTGGTTTTTTTGTATTTAGTAGAGCTTAATATCTTGCCTCTTACTGTGGTACAAGCCCCAAATAAGAACAATTTTTAGACATTGGATTACATTGTAATAATGCTGTACTTCAATGACCCTCACATCATCAAGGGATTTTACCTCCATCGTAGCTAAGCTGAGAATTGTTCTACTGTGCCAAGGAATGAATTGTAGGCATGATTTTTGGATACAGATTTCCTGCTATGGTCAAATCTATTTGACTTGAGTGAGGGACTTTATTCTCAGCCCACAGAGAACAGGTTACATTCATTTAAGAAATGGTGTGTGTTATTAAGATGGTCTATCCATAAAGTCACTCACCAACTGTTTCAATCAACAATGGTTCTGCTTGGAGGGTGGCACAGACATTAGGTGAGGGTAACAATCAGGTTTCATTGGCTGTGATAATTTGGAAAAGCATTCATCTTAGAGAAAGAGTAACTTATAAAGTCCTTGTCTTCAAACTTGATATAATAGTTACAAATGTCAAGGAAAGCATTCAGTTTCACTCTTTGTTGTTCTCTTATAAGCCACCTCCCAAGTTAGTTGTCTATGTTTCTTTTGGCTGTATAAATACTTTGGAAATATGCAAGGTGTTCTGAAAACCATAATATAGTGTAAAAACATGAAGTAAACAATACTACTAATAGAGAGGCTGAGATAGGAGAAGCAAGATTTCAAGACCATTATGTGGTACACAGCAAGTCACTGTTATGTACAAACAAGAAGAAAGTGTATATGGATTGTGCAATATTGGACCTATTTCTCCAGTTACCAAATTAGAGAGACCATTGAATGACAGTAAACAAATTTCTAATTCCTCATATTTTTGAATTTCAATCAATTAGGATATGTTGGTAATATTAATTTTCATATTAAGATATAAGAAAAAGTAATTGTTTCTTCCTGTTGTTTTTGTTTTAAGAGGTAGAATTAGGTTTTTGCAAGTTTATTGAAAGATTACTTTCTTGTTTCTTCTAAGGTGTAGTTTTGCTCCTTATGTTGGTGTTTTCCACCTATTATCCTTTGTAGGGCTGGATTTGTAGAAAGGTATTGTATAAATTTTGTTTTGTCATGAAATATTTTTTTTTCTCCATCTATAGTAATTGAGAGTTTTGCTGGGTATTGTAGCCTGGGCTGGTATTTGTTTTCTCATAGGGTCTGTATGACATCTGCCCAGGTTCTTCTAGGTTTCAAAGTCTCTGGTGAGAAATTTGGTGTAATTCTGATAGGCCTGCCTTTATATGTTACTTGACAGTTTTCCCTTACAGCTTTTAGTATTCTTTCTTTGTTTAGTGCATTTATTGTTTTAATTATTATGTGATGGGAGGAATTTCTTTTCTGGTCCAGTCTATTTGGAGTTCTGTAGGCTTCTTGTATGTTCCTGGGCATCTCTTTCTTTAGGTTAGGGAAGTTTTCTTCTATAATTTTCTTGAAGATATTTACTGGCCCATTACATTGGGAATCTTCACTCTCTTCTATACCTATTATCCTTAGATTTGATCTTCTCATTGTGTCCTCGATTTCCTTGATCTTTTGGGTTAGAAGCTTTTTGCTTTTTGCATTTCCTTTGTTGTGTCAATGTTTTCTGCCCTGAGATTCTCTCTTCTATCTCTTATATTCTGTTAGTGATGCTTGCATCTATGACTCCTGATTTCTTTTCTAGGTTTTCCATCTCCAGGCTGTTTCTCTTTCTGATTTCTTTATTGTTTCTATTTCCATTTTTATATTCTGGATGGTTTTGTTCATTTCTTTCACTTGTTTGATTGTGTTTTCCTGTAGCTCTTTAAGGAATTTTTGTGTTTCCTCTTTAAGAGCTTCTAGCTGTTTACCTGTGTTCTCCTGTATTTCTTTGTGGGAGTTATTTATGTCTTTTTTAAAGTCCTGTATCATCATCATGAGAATTGATTTTAGATCTGAATCTTGCATTTCCAGTGTGATGGTGTGTTCAGGACTTGCTACGGTAGCAGAATTGGGTTCTGATGATGCCAAGTTTGTGTTGCTTATTTTCTTAAGCTTCCCCCCTCCATACACACACAATCTGGTTATCTCTAGTGCTACCTGCCCTTGCTAAATCTGACTGGAACCTGTCCTTCTTGTGATCCTAGTTGTGCCAGAACTTCTCAGAGTCAAGCTGTCTCTGGGATCCTATGTCTCTGGGATCCTGTGATTCTGGGCTTATTAGAGCACTTGGGAGTGGAGCTTCCTCTGGGTGTTGTGGGACTGGCTGTGGAGTTTGTGCCCAAGGTCTGCTCAGGGCACCAGCCAGCCCAGACAGCAACATTTATTCATCATATACTCTTAGATCATTGTCCATCACTGGAGGAAATCAGGCAAAAACTGATGCAGGGCTAAAACTTAAGAGACAGTAACTGATTTGGAGGCCACAGGTGGGTGCTGGGTATTGATACCTTCTCCTTGCTATCTCAGCCTGTTTTTTTTTAAATAGAATCCAGTACAATACAATGGGCTGGGCCCTCACAATTGGGTCGCTAATTGAGAAAATGCCCTACATCTGGATTTCATGGAAGCATTTCCCATTGTGAAGGCTTCTATCTTTGTGATGACTCTTGCTTGTGTCAAGATGACACAGAGAAGAGTAGGGAGGGGAAACTGTAGTCAGAAAATATTGTATGAGAAAAAAGTCTATATTCAGTAAAAAAGAAAGTATTACACTGTATCTCATCTGAATACTATATATTGGTGTCTATGTGTTCATATTTGTGTGTGACATCATTTTAATGTGTTGTTTTTGGAACAAGAGAAGAAACAATGTAGCAAATTAGGGGGGTTATATTAGGGTAAACGGGCAGTAGAGGAAGTAGAATACATATGACCAGAAAGCAGAGGCAGATGAAGAAAGAAAAAGAAATCATCAAGAGAGATCAGAAGATAAAGTTGGTGGAGAAGGCAGATGACTAGGACAAAGGATATATAAAAATCCCACTATTTCTTTGTAGCTACCCTATATGTTATAAAAATATTACATTTTTCTTATTGTTAATGAATAATTATTTATATAATTTCAGTAGAGGTTTGTGTCCGTCAGACTTTGTGAAATCCCAGTGGCTTAACAGTAAAGCATTTTCTTTTAAGACATGTTGATTTAATAAGGAAAATGTTATTCATAAAGATATATTCTAGTTATTTTTAAAGGCTCAAATGTTATCTTGATAAATTTTTGAGATGTAAACATTTTTGAGAAATTTAGTACAACTTAATGATGTATGATATATCATGTAGGAAATGAAAAAAATTGACATGAGAGTTGTTTACAGGCTGCTAATTTTGAAATCTTTGCATCAAATTGCAGAAGGAAATAACACCTGCACATATTGACCCAAGTTCAGTAGAGTTCTGATTTGAAATATTGATTCAATCTATTTGTATAAAGATGATCAAAAAGTTTGTAGGAATAAACTCAACAGATTGAGATAAGAAAATGTGTGGGTGGAAAAATAAAGATAAAAGAATTGAGCAAGAAAAATTATGGTGAAAATCTGTGATATAAAAAATTGTGAGCAATAATTTTAAAGCATATTCTTAAATAGATAATAAACCCTGACAATGAATGAAGAAACTAGGGATACAGGGAATGCTGGGTAATATAATATCATAGGAAAAATATAAATAATCTTTCAATAGTTAAAAACGTTTATCAAAGTTAAAATAGGAAGTTCAACCAACTCCTGAATTATATAAATGTTATAGCTAAAGGTAGAGAAGCCAGAGAGAGACTTCAGTGGGTATAAGTTTAGCTAACAACTTTTAATCCAAAAGTTATTTGCAATTGACAGCTGCAGGGAGATGGAAATCATTTTTCTCCGTTGAATTACATTGAGTATATCAACCAGAGGTCAAGGCAAGTCCCATGCTTAGGAGAAACTGACCTATACAAAAGGTACTTTATGTGTTTCCTGTGCTTTTGTTTTGTTACCTTTCCTGTGCTTTTGTGTTTTGTTTGTAGTTTTGTTTGTTTGATTGATTTTATTTTGAGAGAGAGATCGAAAGAGCAACAGTGAGAGGGAGAAAGAGAGAGAGAGAGAGAGAGAGAGAGAGAGAGAGAGAGAGAGGTGATAAAAGAGAATAAATTTATGTATTTTAAAAAATAAACTGTATAGATTGTTCCAGTTTCCATCTGCACCAGGAACTGATCCTGTGTCATAGTGCCTGGAGCTGATCCCATGCCACAGAGATCAATACCCAAATACCACTGGAAGACAGCAGGTCTCTCAGGAGTGTTGACAAGTCTGTGAGCACAGGTGCATAGGTAAGACCACCACTTTTGCTCAAAAGGGACACATCTTAAGCCCTGAGGACACAGGAACTGAGGAATAACCTGGGACAGGATCCTTCCCGTTCCAGTCTGCATCCAGAGCTGACCTTGTGCCACAGCTCTTCATACCCAAATACCATCAAAAGAGAGCTGGTCTTCTAGGATTCTTGACACACCTGTGAGCACAGGTAAGACCACCACTTCTGCTCAAGTTCCTGGCCCAAGAGGGGCCCACTCAGAGCTATCGGGACAAGGAACAGCTAGAGATAGGATCCTTCTGGTTTCCATCTGTACCCTAGAGCTGGCCATGTGCCACAGCTCTCCATATTTAAATTGCTCCTAGAGAGAACTGGTCTCACAGGAGTATTGACATACAGGCTTGCAGGAGGGATAAGCCACAGTTAGAGACAGCAAGTCCAGCTAACACCAGAGATAACCAGATGGCAAGAGGCAAGGACAAGAACATAAGCAACAGAAACAAAGGCTACTTGGCATCATCAGAACCCAGTTCTCCCAAGACAGAAAGCTCTGGATACCCCAACACACCAGAAAAACAAGACTCTGATGTAAAATCACATCTCATGATGATGATAGAGGACTTTAAGAAAGACAGAAGTAACTCATGTAAAAAATACAGAAAAACACAGGTAAATAGCTAGAAGCCCTAAAAGAGGAAACACAAAAATTCCCTAAAGAATTACAGGAAAACACAACCAAACAGGTGAAGGAATTGAACAAAACCATAAAAGATCTAAAAATGTATAGAAACAATAAAGAAATCACAAAGGGAGAAACTCTGGAGATAGAAAACCTAGGAAAGATATCAGGAGTCATAGATGCAAGCATCATCATCATCAGAATACAAGACATAGAGAGAGAGCCTCAGGTGCAGAAGATACCATAGAAAACTTTAGCACAACAGACAAAGGAAATACAAAAAACTCCTAACCAAAAACATCCAGGAAATCCAGTACACAATGAGAGGACCAAATCTAAGAATAATAGGTATAAAAGAGAGTGAAGATTCATAATTTAAAGAGCCAGTAAATATCTTAAACAAAATTATAGAAGAAAACTTCCATAACCTAAAGAAAGAGATACCTATAAACACACAAGAGGCCTACAGAACTCCAAATAGATTAGCCTGAAAGGAAATTCCTCTTGTCACATAATAATCAAAACATGAAATGCACAAAACAAAGAATATTAAAAGCAGTAAGGGAAAAAGGTCAAGTAACATATAAAGGCAGACCCATCAGAACTGCATCAGACTTCTCACCAGAGACTATGAAAGCTAGAAGATCCTGGGTAGATGTTATACAGACCCTAAGAGAACACAAATGCCAGTCCAGGCTATACTATACCCAGTAAAACTCTCAATTATCATAAATGAAGAAACCAAGATATTCCATAACAAAAACAAATTTACACAATATTGTTCCACAAATCCAGCCCTACAAAGGATAATAGACGGAGAACACCACTACTAGGAGGGAAACTATACCCTAGAAAAAGCAGGAATCTAATCTTTCAACAACCTCATAAGAAGATAATCACACAAATATAAAAATAACATAAAAAAAAACAGGAAGCAACAATTACTATTTCTTAATATCTCTTAACATTGATGAACTCAAGTTCCCAATAAAAAGACATAGAATAACAAACTGAATATGGAAACAACACCCCGTATTTTGCTGCACACAGGAAACACACATCAATGACAAAGACAGACACTACCTTATAGTAAAGGGCTGGAAACCATTTTCCAAGCAAATTGTCCCAAGAAACAAGCTGTAGTAGCCATTCTAATACTGAGTAAAATCAATTTTCAACCAAAAGTTATCAAAAAGGATAAGGAAGGACACTTCATACACTTCAAAGGAAAAATCTACCAAGAAGAACTCTCAATTCTGAACATCTATGCTCCAAATGCAAGGGCAGCCACATTTATAAAAGAAAATTTACCAAAGCTCATACCACACATTGCTCCTCACACAATAATAGTGAAAGACTTCAATATCCAACCACAGTCTCACCAATGGACAGATCATGGAAACATAGGAAAAAAAAAACAGAGATACAGTGACAGAAGTTATGGATCAAGTGGATTTAACAGATATCTATAGAAATTTCATCCTAAAACAAAATAATATTCCTTCTTCTTAGTACCTCATGATACCTTCTCCAAAACTGACCATATAATTGGTCACAAAACAGGCCTCAACAGATACAATAAGATTGAAATAATCTCATGCATTTTATTAGATCACCACAGATTAAGGCTGGTCTTCACTAGCAGCAAAAACAACAGAAAATTCACATATACATGGAAGCTGAACAATGCCCTACTCAACTGTAAGTTGGTCAAGGAAGAAATTAAAGACTTTTTAGAATTTAATGAAAATGGAGGCACAACCTACCCAAACTTATGAGACACAATAAAAGCAGCACTAATAGGAAAATTCAGCTCTGAGTGCCTCCAAAAAGAAACTGGAGAGAGCATATACAAACAGTTTGACAGCACACCTGAAAGCTCTAGCACAAAAAGAAGCAAATACACCCAAGAGGAGCAGATAGCAGGAAATAATCAAATTCAGGGCTGAAATCAACCACATAGAAAAAAAAAGAACTGTACAAAGAATCAACAAATCCAGGAGGTAGTTCTTTGAGAAAATCAACAAGATAGATAAACTCTTAGCCAGATTTAACAGAGGGCACAGAAATGGTATCCAAATTAACAAAGTCAGAAGTTAAAAGGGAGATATAAAAACAGATACTGAGGAAATTAAAAAAAAATAAAAATTAAAAGAATCATCAATTCTACTACAAAAGCCTATACTCAGCAAAACTGGAAAATCTATAAACACTGGATGATTTTCTAGACAGATACCAAATACAAAAATTGAATCAGGATCAGATAAACCATCTAAACAGTCCCATAACTCCTAAAGAAATAGAACCAATCATTAAAAGTCTCCCAACCAAAAAAAAAAAAGCCCAGGACCAGATCGGTTTAATGCAAAATTTTATCAGAACTTCAAAAAGACATAGTACTATACTCTTCAAACTATTCCACAAAATAGACACAGAAGTAACACTACCCAACTCATTCTAGGAAGCCACAGTTATGCTGCATGTCCTTACTTGGAGATGGAATGGTTTCTGTCTAATCAGGAGCTTCTTGCAATTTCCTTTCATAGAGGACTTCATAAAAGATTTTTTTTCTACTTCTATCATGTTTAATGTTCCAAATAGATTTTTAAAAAATGGTTGAGTTCATATTACTTTCAGCTTCAGAAGATATCATACATATTTAAGAGGCATTTAACTATAATAAAGTAGTTTGATGACTTAAAAAATGTCAATATGGAATTGTGTGTCTTAAAATAAATTTTATTAGTTTAATAAAAAATAAAGTGTATAATAAAAAACAGACTCCATGAATCAAATTTTCAATAAATTTGACATCTCATAAGGGACTGTGATTAGACATTAAAGAAGTGTATGCACATGCATGCATATGTGTATGTGTAGGCATAGTGTACATGCATGCATGAATGTGTGTATATATAAAGAAATATTTCTTAAAGAACTATGGGTTCTGTTTTGTTAATTACTGTGTAAATTAAATCCTTCACTCTTTCCCTCCCAAATGTATCCACTAGCCATACTCCTCCTGTATTAATTAGATTTTGGTTGTTATGATAAACACTATGACCAACAACAACTTAAAAATAAATGATTTACATCAGTTTAAAGGTTATATTCCTTCACTGAGCAATGTCAAGGGAGGAACTTCAGGCAGGAACTGAAGTAAAATTGTGGAGGAATAGTGCTTACTGGATTGCTCCCCACCAATCTTTCAGCCTTCTTTTATTAATTAATTTATTCATATATTACCTCAACTACAGTTTATTTTTCTTCCTCCCCTCCATGGCCCTCCCTACTCTCCCCTGGATCTACTCTTCCTCCTTTCCTTTCAGAAAACAGTAGACCTCACAAGGATATGAAACATGCATAGCATATCAAGTTGCAATAAGACTAAACTGTATGAGTCATCCCAGTTGGAGGCAAAGAGTATCAAAAGTAGGCGAAATAGGCAGAGACAGCCCCCACTCCCACTCTTAGGAGTCCTACAGGATGACAAAGTTGCATAACCGCAACATATGTACAGAGGGCCCAGGAAAGCCTATACAGCTTCTTGTATTTTCAATTCAATATCAGTGAGCCTCTTTCTGCCCAGGTTAGTTGAGTTTGTGGGTTTTCATGTGGTATCCTTTACCCCTCTGACTCCTACAATCCTTCTTCTCACTCTTCAAAGGATTGAGAGAGGGCTGCCTAATGTTTGGCAGTGGATCTCTGCATCTATTTCCATCAGTTTCAGCCTACATTTAATACAACCCAGCAGTAACTTCTCAGGGCTGACGATGCTCTCGGGGGACTGGGACTGCCTATGTATATTGATATTAAAGAAAATGTCCTACGGCTTTTCCTACAGGCAAATGAAATGAGGTATTTTCTCATTTCAGATTTTTTCTTCCCTGTTGATTCTAGTTTGTGTCTAGTTAAAACAAATGAACAAACAAACATGCAAATAAAATAAAAGCCCTACAAATACTGTAGGGACCTGGATAGGATTATCCCAAACAAATTCTTTTGTATCGAAATGTCATGAATGTCAAAATCTCATTGACAGGCACTTTTTAATCAGACTATTAACACTACAATCAGAACTCTTATCTTAGATGAAAAGATAATTGAATCATAATTTATTGTGTATCAAACTTCAGTTATTTTGATTGGATTATCCATATGAGAAAGAAATAGAGAAGTTGGAGAAATGCTAAGTGGTTAAGCAATCTTGGTTCTTTTACAGATGTCCGTGTTCGTTGTCCATCACACATGTGTGATTCTTTGAACTGCATTCAACGATGACTCCATTGCTCCAATACTCTCTACTGGAGCCCAAAGAACATGCACTAACATGCAGAGACACGGGCACACATACAAACAAATAAAAGAATAAAAAACTATTCTGAAATAAAAAGAATGGGAGTTTATAAAACTATGACTTCATTATTTACAGGTATATTTTATGATAATTATGTACACATTGCCAAAAGAATATTAAATGAAAACTTACAAAGAATATTTATTAAGGCATTAAAGATATACACTATCCTACAGCACTTCTCTATTTCATTCAGTCAATAAAAACTAAAATAGTAACATCAGGAAACATACTGATCACAGTGAATTAAAGAAAATTGATTGTGAGGTCAAAATTTTTAAAATTCAACCTATCACAAACTTATTTGGAATAATGTGATTAGAATGAATGTTCCAAATCAATAGACTCAATTCAATATGTTACCATGTTTCTACTTATTTACAAGATTGTAAATGATGCTGTTACCAGAAAGCAAATAGGCAGTTAATGCTGTCTTGTTGTCCAATTATTTTAGTTTTGGAAATTGCTGGCTTCTATTTGGTGTCTGCATAATTTTGTCTATTCAGGTAAATAAGAGTTAATAGCCACACAGTGAATTTGCCACAGCAGATAATTAGTGTAATCTGTTATGTATGAAAGCTACGCTGGCAAAACTGTTTTTAATAATGCCCATGGTGTCAAATCACGAATTTTTCATCGTAGCTGCAAAATGCACAGATGGGAAAAGACTTAGTCCTCATTTGTAATTTATCTGTTTTTCCTAAAGAACCTACTAGATTATTCTTATTACAGCATTCAGAATAACAATAAAATCTACTGACTGAAATGTCTGTACAAAATGAGATACTCCTTTCTTATTTATCATTATTATCAACACTCAGTGCCCTGATTTTCTATATCTTTCCTCCTCCATTTCTATATCAATTTTACATTTTTAGTGGAAAGTAATTAGTAAAAGAACAAGGCAATTCAGATTAATGTCTTTACAAAACAAAACATTTATAGTCTTACTCTGATATAACATGAGCATTGCATTACATTCTTTGTACCTATCTTATTATAAAATGATATAAATGCAACACTATATATGTTGCTTACCTAAAATTTATTCATATAATCTATTTGTGAATTATAGGTGTTAAGAAGCTCCTTGCTGAAGTATAAAAGATAGCGAATACATGATAATTTTTAGCTTGCTTTAGGAAAATAATTGTCAAATATTTTATTTTGTATGAAATAAACCTTTGTTCTTTAATGTACATTAGTGAAGCCCTCATTAAAGAAGAAGCTAGGAAATGCTCTTCAGAAACTTCCCAGATAATATCAGGCAGGTCTTCATGCTCATGCTGACTTTGATGCTATCTGTTTGTAGGGACAATATGTAATAGGGAATTATAGCCACATCATACATTGTCGTATTTTTGGCTTTACTGTTAACCATGGTGTTAAAAATTCAAAATAAAGAAAGTTGGTCCATGTGTATTCTTTCTTCCTTTGTCTTTTTAAAATTTCTTCTTCTGGACTTTCCTCCTTAAAGAAGTGTCTATAAGTTATTCTCTTAGCACTGCTTCTTCTCAATTCGGCTAAACTTTAATACAAGACCTAGGGCGTCTGGGGACAATAAACATTATTTTACTTTTAGTTAATATCTATCAATTTGCTAATATTATGAACCATAATATAAGGATCTGCTATGCAGGGGTATCTGATATGTCATTCACAATGGGGTCTGAACCCCAGGATTCACAGGTTGAGACCCACTCTTAGAGGAAGTCTCCTGTCAAAAACTTATTTTATTTTCTGTTTATCTGAGAATGCTTTGGACCCCCCTCTCCTGACTGTAGACTATTTCCCATGCCCTTGACATTTCGGGTTGACAGTAACTTTCTTTAATAATGTGAAAAATAGTGTGTCAAGAGCTTTTGGGTTTCCTGTTATGTAAGGAAAAACATCATGTTTTCAGAACCATTTTTTCTCTTTCACCCCCGGTGAGGCACAATTTTCTCTGGTTATTTTCCACATATTTTTTTTTCTTTCTCATCAGATTTTAGGTTAATTTTGATGTTGCTCCAGGTATAACCTGTTTGAAGTCCTTTCATTTTTTTGCACTGGAAAAATAATAGTTTTGACAAAAATGTGGACTGTGCTAGCCATTACTGTTTTAATTTCATTATTAGCATAGGCACCTTTCTCATTTACTCTAGGGGATCTCATGATGAAAACATTGACTCTTTAGAGTTCCTGGAGTTTCCAACTCTCTGCCTTTAGGTTATTTTCTTTTATTTATTTTGATGCATAAATACTGTTTTTCTTCCAGGTCATTGATTTTTTTCATCAATTTGCTTTGTTTTGTTGATTAATTAATTCACTTATATTTCATTTTTTCACTGTTTTTAAATATTCCATTTGATTCATAAATATTTGCCTTCTTTGTTGGTGTTCTTTACTTACTTTCAAGTCTAATATTTTTTTATTTAAGCATTGTAATTACCAATTAAATTATTTTAATCATTTATGTTAATTATGTACAGGATTATACCACTAGGTTATATTTTTAATTCAATTTATTTTTATTTTTTCTTGAAGTTTTTATATATACAAATGTATATATTTCAAATATATATACATATATTTCATATATATGCACACATTTCATATATATGTATCAATGAAATATATATATATATATATATATACACACACATATATAGTATTTTGATCACATCTAGTCCAAGTTTTTCCATTCAGTACTTCCTGAATCCCTTGCAACATATTCTTCTCTTGGATTGATGTTTTATTTTCTTAAAAAAATAAACACTTGAGTCTAATTGGTGCTTTCCATATGAATGTGATTTTGGGGTCATGCATTGGAGCACATGCAGTCTACTATTACCTACACCACACTCCTTGATCATAAAACT
>JADRCD010211027.1:3493-17157 GCA_019843815.1 Montemys delectorum
ACACCTACACCTACCCCACACCTACACCTGTATCTACACCCCACACCTACACCTATACACACACTCCACACCCACACCACATACCCACACCTACACCTACCCCACACCTACACCTGTATCTACACCCCACACCCACACCTATACACACACTACACACCCACACCACATACCCACACCTACACCTGCACTCCTATCTACACCCCATACTCCATACTCCCTTGTTTGTATGTTTGTGTTTTGTGTTGAGTGGGGTTTCTTTGTTGTTTTTTTTTTTTAATGGTCACTCGATAGGATCTTGCTTTGCAGTCCAGGCTACACTTGAACTCACGACCCTTCTGCTTCAGCCTCATAAGTGCTGGTGTTGCAGACGTGCACGGTCACACCAGCTTCTGCCAGTGTTTGCTTTGTTTGTTTGTTTGGTTGGTTGTTGGCTTGGTTTGGTTTTTCCAGACAGGGTTTCTCTGTATGGCTGCGGCTGTCCTGGAACTTACTCTGTAAAGCAGGCTGGCCTTGAACTCAGAAATCTGCTTGCCTCTGCCTCTCAAGTGCTGGGATTAAAAGCATGTGCCACCACTGCCCGGCTCCTGGCTTGCTTTCTGAAAAAGCTGTATTTCATATTCAGGAAGTCAAGTTGTAAAAGACAAGAACGCTGGCAGTTCAGTCTCAAACTAAAACTTTTTAATATTTGTTCTCGTGTACCTTTTTGTACAGCCTTGTTTTTCAGATTTTTCAAGACATAGCAAGAAATCAAATTTCCAAGCATATGGTTTTTAAAAATTATTTTATCTATTTAATTTAACCAAAGCATTACAAAGTATTTTCTTCCCCAGGAAATTAGTTATTTTCAGTGGAATTTTTCTAGAGAATTAGCCTTTCCAGGTCTGTGCTTTAGGATGTGGTTCCCATCAGTACCACTTTGGAGACCTTCGTTAAGTGATGAACTGGGTACCTGTATGCATGGTCTCTGCAACTGCGTATCCATCCACAACTGGATTGTAAAGATTTGAAATAAAAGGGTGTCTCTACTGACATGTACAGGTTTTTGTTGTTGTTTATTCTCTAAATAATACAGTCTAACAAACAGCTCTTATGTGACATTTACATGTGCTTGGCATGATAAGCAATCTGAAGTTGATTTGAAGCATTCAGGATGCACTTGGGTTATATGGGGATGGCAGCTCACAGCGGTCTGTAATTTCAGTTCCAAGGGATAGGATGCCCTCTTCTGGCCTCTGTGGGCATGGCACACAGGTGATACACAAGACACACGTGTAAATAAAACACATACACACATACATGAGTGCAGGAATCTTTGGAGGGGAGGCCAGAGGTGTTGGATTTATCTAGAGGTGGACTTACAGGCAGTTATGAGCTTCCCATCATGTTGGGATCAAACTCAGGTCCTCTGACCACGTCTCTGGTCCAGAAATAAACAAACAAACAAACAAACAAATAATTACATATATTTTAATATATTTAATGCTGTAGCATTTCTGTGTTGGCTTAGTGACTTCTGTTGCTGTGGAGACACACGATCACCAAACGTTTCTTATAAAAGAAAGCATTTAATTAATTGGGGGCTTGCTTACAGTTTCAGAGGGTGAGTCCCTGACCCCCATTATGGGATCATGGCAGCAGGTAGGCAGGCATGTACTGGAGCAGTAGTTATGAGATCACATCTTATCACACAGGCAGCAGGCAGAGAGAGACAGACAGACAGAAAGACAGACAGACCTACTGATGGACCTGGCTTGGACTTTTGAAAACTCCAAAGCCGATTCCCAGGTTACACCCCCTCCAACAAGGCCACTCTCCTCACCCTTTCTGAAACAGTTCACCAACTAGGGATCGTGCTGGGAGCCAGGCCAATCCAAGGCTTTCCCTCAGGCCCTGAGGTATGGGAAAGGAATTTATCTTGCCTAACACCCAGAATATGTTTGGCAAGGCCAGCCCTTGGGGGAGCTGCGGCTTGAGATTCTGGGAACCCACAGAGGATATCGGTCAGTCCTAAGGCCACTGTGTGCTCAGTCTGTGACTTGATTAGCTTCCTGCTGACCTTGTCCCCTTGTGTGATGGTTTTCAGCTGATATTGTCCCATGTGTCCCCTGCAAATAGAATATATAACGTTACAATTCCTAATAAGCTGTAATGTACAACCAGCTCATGCAGAGTTCCTTACCACGTGTTCTGTTATTTCTCATCCCATCCTTTGCTGCAGCTTCTTGCCATTCAGTACCCTTATTCCTGTGGATTCAGGTCAGGATGGAGGTCAGGCCCCTATGGGGGCCATTCTCATTTAAACCATCACAAACAACGATGTAAGCCAGCATTCTTGTCCATTGGAAGAATCAGACAATCAAGGAAACGGGCCTTGCTCTGAGGAGTTTAGTGTCTGTGGCCTGTGGCTAAAATTAAATACCTGCTTCAGCTATAAGTAAATGTTAAAAAGTTCTATCCTGGGTATAATGACCAACCTAGTAATCCCAGCACTTAGGAGTCTGAGGCAGAAAAATTGATAGGGGTTTAAAGTCAGTCTGGGATATAGATTGAGATTCTGTCTCAAAACAAAACAGAAAACACAAAAATGTGGTTTTACTGTGTGCCTGATGGCTTAGGTCTAAGCTCCCATCTACTGTGTAAGCTGAGACAGGAGGATCATGAGTTCAAGGCACATCTGAACTATGGAGTAAGTTTAAGGCCAGCCTATGCCATTAGTGAGATCCTGTCCCAAAATAAGTAAAAAGAGGGTGGGGTGTAGCTCGGTGGGTGAATGCTTGCCTAGCATGACTGGAGTCCTAGCTTCAGTCTCCAGTGCTGGGGGCAGGGCGAATCCAGTTTCCCCTTGCTCTGCTCTGCTACTACCTCCTCCCGCCTCCTCCCACACATACTTAACACATGTTTTGTTTTCTTTAAATAGGTTAAGGAAGTAAAAAAGACACCATCAGGCTTGGAGCTCCAAGTGGTTACTGCAGTTCCTGGTAGGAAACCTACCACGACCATGATTCCAGATGTTGACTGCCTGCTCTGGGCCATTGGACGGGACCCAAATTCTAAGGGCCTGAATCTAAATAAAGTGGTACGTTTCTTGGTTTACTGATTAATAATTGGTCTGTCGGTCTCCTGATAGCTAGCGCTGCGACCATTTGCATACCCAGCCACGTGCTTTTGTTGTGAAACCCTTGCTTTGGACACTTCTCCTTTCTAGTGTTCTCACCCCAGCCAGGTATCTTGTTAGGTTGGAGGGATCTGATCCAGATCGTGCAGCCATTTCCTGACTGACTTCCTTCTAGAAGACTTCTACATGTGGGGGCTAACGGATACGTACTACCACAACTTCCCGCCCACTTCCCCTTCTTCTCTTCTGTCTCCCTTCTTTCTGGTAGTGATAAGCATTGAATTCAGAGAATCCCATAGAATAACCAGGTACTCTGCCACAGAGTGTGGTCTTAGCCTTCCTTTTCCTCTTTTTTTTTTTTTTTTTTAAAGACATGGTCTCGCTGGGCGATGGTGGTGCATGCCTTTAATCCCAGCACTTGGGAGGCAGAGGCAGGCGGATTTCTGAGTTCGAGGCCAGCCTGGTCTACAGAATGAGTTCCAGGACAGCCAGGGCTACACAGAGAAACCCTGTCTCGAAAAACAAAAAACAAAACAAAACAAAAAAACATGGTCTCACTAACTTACCTAGGCTAGCCTTGAACTCAGTCTATAGCCCAGGCTAGCCTTGCAGTTTTCCTGCTTCACTCCCTAGTGGCCAGAATTACAGATTTGCATCACCAGTCCTGGCCTGAATTCATTTGTCTTTTGAGACAGGATCTTTCTTTTCTTTTCTTTTTTTTTAATTGATTTAAATTTTATTGGATTATGATGAGAAAAGATACATGATTTCAATTTATCTGAATTTGTTAACATTTAAAAACATCAGTAAATAGAATTAAATCACATTCTTGTTTCTCTTTTGTACCCCAACTCCTCCCAGAGACCTCCCTTCAATATGTACAATACCTTTTTTTTTTTTAAATTTGTTTTTCCTTAGGTTTCTTGAATCTTTTATTTAAAGACTTATTTTATTTATTATATGTAAGTACATTGTAGCTTTCTTCAGACACCCTAGAAGAGGGCATCAGATCTCATTACAGATGGTTGTGAGCCACCATGTGGTTGCTGGGATTTGAACTCAGGACCCTTAGGATTGAAGAGCAGTCAGTGCTCTTAACCACTGAGCCATCTCTCCAGCCCATACAATACCTTTTTTTTGGTCATATTCTTTTTTGTTTGTTTGTTTGTTTGTTTATTTGAGACAGGGTTTCTCTGTATAGCCCTGGCTGCCCTGGAACTCACTCTGTAGACCAGACTGGCCTCGAACTCAGAAGTCCGCCTGCCTCTGCCTCCCAAGTGCTGGGATTAAAGGTGTGCGCCACCACTGCCCGGCATATTCTTTAAAATTTATAAAATATTATAACAATAAAAATGAGTATTATAAAAGTTGCTTGATATAAAACAATAATCAATTTAATAGTCTTATGTAGATGCTTGTCTACAGCAATACTGAAAATACATATGTTTTTCTCAATATAAATTTTAAATAACTCCAAACATAATTAACTGTATACTTCAAAATAATACATCACTACTAGTATTTTTTAAATGAACATAAATATATAAAGTTTTTTGTTTGTTTGTTTTGTATTTAGTAGAGCTTAAAATCTTGGCTCTTACTGTGGTACAAGCCCAAAATAAGAACAATTTTTAGACATTGGATTTCCTTATAATAAAGTTGAACTTCAATGACCCTCCCTTCACCAAAGGATTTTACCTCCATCATAGCTAAGCTGAGAGTTGACAGTTCTGCTGCACCAAGGAAAGACAGGATCTTTCATAGTCCAGGCTAGCTCATTCTCAATAAGGAACTGAGGATGACCTTGAACTTCTGGACCGCCTGCTTCCACTTCCCAAGTGCTGGGATTCTAGTTGTGAGTCTCTCTAGTCGTGAGATATTTAGGGAATAAAATATCTAGGAAGGGGCTTGGCTTGTTTCAGCCTTTATTGAAATTAATTAAAACTTTGCTGGGCAGATGGGGTGTCTTTAGGTCCCTAGTCAAGTGTATTTGCTGGAATTTTTTTTGTGTGTGTTTGTTTATTTGTAAGAGTGTGTGTATGCCTGTGCTGCGTGCCTGTGTGCAGGCCAGATAACTGCTTGCAGAACTCTGGTCTTTCCTTCCACCACGTGGGTCCTGGGTATTGAACTCAGGTCCTCAGCTTTGTCGGCTAGCTCCTTTACCACTGAGCCACCCTGTCGGCCCTATGTGAAGAGTATGTCTCTCTCTTCCTCCTGCTATTTTCTTTGCTGAATTTGAAGAATAATTTTTGGAAAACTAACAATGGTTTCCTTGTAGCATTTTATACATATGTGTGATTTACTGTGTTCTAATTTATGAGACCCCCTTCACCCCTCCTCTCCCTCCCATTCCAGTTCTTGCCCTTATCTGTTCAATCTGTGTGTATGTAAGTGTTCATGTATGTATGTATGTGTGTATGCATATGTGTGTTGCATGTAGTGGCTGGAGACTGACATCGTGTCTTCTTCAGTTGCTCCCTACCTCATTTTTTGAGAGAGTCTGTCTCTTTTTGCCTGTGGCCAGCAGGCCCATCCCCAGGGACCATCTTGTCCCCACCTCCCCAGCTCTGTGATTACTGCTACACCTGGCTTGTCCATATGTGATGGAGGTTGAACTCAGGTCTTGATGCCTCGAGAGCTCTTTACCCACAGAACTATCTTCCTAACTTCACCTTTCAGTTTTTTATCCTCCTGCCTCTACTTCCCAAGTTCTGGGATTGCAGGCATGCACTGATGCTGGGGATCCAACCCAAGGCTTCAGCATGCCAGACAAGCATTCTGCCAACCGACCTGCTTCCCCAGCTCATAAGAAGGTTCATTGTCACCTTATTACAAGTTTACATAGGTCTGTTGAATGCAGGTTGAATGACAACCATGGGCAAGGCAGTGACAGCGCAGTGCTCATCTAGTAAACCTTGCCAGTAAGAAGGATGAGGAAGCCAGGAAACAGGGTCAGTAGGTAACTTGCCAGGCTGGCATAGGAGTCTGTCTACCTCACTGCTGTGTTTTAGCGACCAAATTGAACTCATTTGCAGTAGAAGCTCAAACATATATTGTGAAATAGTTACATATGTAACATCTCATAACTAGTGAGTGACAAGCTAGGGATTCAGCCCAGTCTATCTAGGTCCAAAGGATGTATCTGTCTGTCTCTTTCAGTGGCGCTGGGAGTCAGAGCCAGGGTCTGAGACAGACTAAGCGTGTGCTGTACCGTGAAGCCATATCCCAGTTCCAATTAATATGTGTGTATGAATATGTATTACATGTGTAATATAGGTTATATAATTCACATATTTGAATATGCATGTATGTAGATTTATAAAAATAAATATTGATATTCATTCATTTGTTTAGTTTTGAGGCTGGGTCTCACTGTGTAGCCATGACTGGCCTTGGAATTGGCTAAGTAGACCGAGTTGCCCTCCAGCTGGATGACTGTTCTTAGGCACTCTGCCTCTCTGCAGAAGCCACGAGCTTCTTCCTCTCCTTCTCATTGCTGGAGCATTATTTCTCTCAGATCTACAAAGCAACAAAATAAACGTAACACCTTAGAGGAGAGATGACCCAACAGGAAAGGAACTGTATTTGCTTGTGCACAGCAGTGTGTTTTGGAGTGGAAGACAAACTTTACTTAGATTGTTAAAAATAAGATGGTAGCTGGGCGTGGTGGCGCACGCCTTTAGTCCCAGCACTTGGGAGGCAGAGGCAGGCAGATTTCTGAGTTCGAGGCCAGCCTGGTCTACAGAGTGAGTTACAGGACAGCCAGGGCTACACAGAGAAACCCTGTCTCGAAAAAAACCAAAAAACAAAAAACAAAAAAACCCAAAAAAACAAAAAATAAGATGGTAACTTGAAAAGGACGTGCCTTCGGTGACTGTTTCAAGTTGTTACCTTCTAGATGACCGAGATAGGTTTCTGTGGCTGTGATAAACCCCATGACCAAAAACAACCTGGGCAAGATGGGTTTAGTTCAGCTTATAATTCATAGAACGTCATCCAGAGAAGTCAGGGCAGGAACTCCAGGCAGGAACCTGGCAGCAGGAACTAATGCGGACGCCTTGGAGGAGTGCTGGGTACTGACTGGCTTGCTCCTCATCACTTGTTGAGGCCCTCTTTCTTAAGCTACACAGCATCACCTGCCTGGGATGGCCCCGCCCCCAGTGAGCTGACTCCGCCCATGTAAATTATTAAGCCCCTATAGGCTTGCCCACAAGGCAGTCTGGTGGGAACATTTTCTTAGTTGAAATTCTCTCTTCCCAATGGCTCCTAGCATATGTAAAGTTGAACAAAACGCTAGCAAGTACTAGCAAGCACTTAATACATTAGCACTGTTTCAGAGGAACCCCAGAGTGTCAAGTATGATAGTATATTTCTCCTCTTCCTCTTCTCCTCTTCTTCCTTTTCCTTCCCTTCTTCTTTTTTTTTTTTTTTTTTTTTTTGGTTTTTCAAGACAGGGTTTCTCTGTGTAGCCCTGGCTGTCCTGAACTCACTCTGTAGACCAGGCTAGTCTCAAACTCAGAAATCTCCCACATCTGCCTCCCAAGTGCTGGGATTAAAGGATGAGCCACCACCTCCCTGCTCTTCTTTTTTCTGTTTTTTGTTTTTGTTTTTGTTTTTTTTTGTCCTTCCTTCTCATGCTGGCTGGATCAGTCGCATCCCATTAAAGCTCCTCAGTAGACTGTTAGTTCCTCTTTTCTATTAAGGAAGCCATGGGACTCATCAACTCAAAGTGACCTATGTGTCACTGTTAAGTCCTGCGAGTTTCTGGAGGTGCAGATGTGAAATCAGCCCATCTCAAAGGTCTGGTGTACCATTACAGACGGCCCCAGTATTTACCAGGTGTCCCTTTGTGATTTTAGGGCATTCAGACGGATGAAAAAGGCCATATCCTAGTGGACGAATTCCAGAATACCAATGTCAAGGGCGTCTATGCTGTGGGAGACGTCTGCGGGAAGGCACTTCTCACCCCAGGTAACACTTCTTCCTTGCTCAGGAAGCGAGGCCTGGGTGTTATCTAAACCTGCCCAGCTCTTCAGTGGCATTCACATCAGCAACCTTAAAAGTGTTCATTCCTTTGCCATCCAAACAGCTGTGAAGGAGACGGAGGCTAGATACCATACGTTTGCTGAATAAAATTCATGGCTCCTTAGAAAGCTGCATTTTTTTATTTTTCTCATTGCTGTCACAAGACACTGAATGAAAAAGGCACCTTACGGAAGGAAGAGTTTACCTTGGTTCTAGGGTGTCGGATCCCTTGTTTATCACAGCGGGCAGGGCAGGCCAGAGCAGCAGGAGCAGGAGGCTGCTGCTCACGTTGTGTCCATGCTCACAAAGCACAGAGAGACAAATGTTTGTGTTCAGCTTGCTTTCTCCTTCTTCCCTCTCTCCAGTCCAGGATGCTCGCTCAAGGGCTGGTGCTGCCCATACTCAGGGCAGGTCCACTCTCCTCAGGTAACCCTCTCTGGAAAAGTCCTCGTAGACACAGCAAGGGCTCTGTCTCCTGGTTGACTCTAAATCCAGTCAAGTGGACAAGGAAGATCAACCACCACAAACAGTGACGTTATTAGCAAATTCTGAGATCTTCATAAAGAATGTTGGGGTCCAGAAGTCATGCCACAAACGACACAAACACTGGTCTCAGTCAGACAGGGATAGTTTATTGAGCATTCATACCCTAGGACTGATTAATGAGGGCCACAGATCAGACTCGGGAGCTGGCTGTGACCATGAGCCAGGATCCTACTGAGCTTTTAAACCCAGAAATCCACAAACATCTGTGCCAAGTTAATTCACCAGTCTGGATTGAGGGATAGAGGACTTCCTTAGGAACATGTCTTTGTTGTTCAATTGTCCTGTCCTTGTTGGTTGGGGTATTCAACTACGGCAGGGGACATGCCTTACTTTCCTGTCTTAATTTGCTAACCAGGATGTCAGTTACCTACATACATGTCCCTTTCTGCCAAGTAGGATGTCAGTTCCCAGAGAGGTCTTGGGAATTTAAACTTTACTTGATTCCCCTACTCAAAATGGAAGTCTTATTCCAAATAGCCTCTTATATTAGTGCAGGTATTTTTCTTATGTTGGGGTCCATCTCAGGGGAAGCTTATAAAAGCAAAACACGTAAAAGATAAAAGGTGGGAGAAGTGCTGCCTGGCGGTTGGTTTGGGTCCAAGCTTATTGTGGCTAACCATACAAAGCCATTCTAACTGGCTTCTCTTGTGATTGGTTTCCAAGAACACCGAAGCACAGAACACAGCAGAATCTGCAATTAACTAAAGCACGGGAAAGTTTCTTTATAATATTAGTAACAGCACAGAATGTCGGGGAGTCAGGGACCAGTTACCTAGGCCTTAACATTTCACCCAAGCCTTAACCAAGAAGGCCGTTCATACAGGTCCCCTTCTGAAGACTCGTGTCTCCGACAGTTGGCATGTGTGCCTGAGTGGTGTTGCTGCCACTAGCTCTCATGTCCTTGTCCTCCTCATTCCTGTATCTAACCCACTTCAGGAACATATCCAAGACATTTGCCACACCTGGCTGCTATGTCATTTTCTGCTCTTGGTCTATCCTGTGAGGCCTCAGCAGACTCTTCAAATGTCCTAAGGTCTTACCTCAGTGTGAAAGCCTGTTCTCTTTCTCCATTGTTTTAAATAAAAGTGGTATATTTGTGGCACACAATATAATGTTTTAACATAGATTGTATACTTAACTGTGTGTTTGTATTATTAACAGTGGTTACCATGCTATGCAATAGAGCTCTTGAAATAGTTATCCTAACTGAAATTTTATGTCCTTTGACAAGACTTAGAAAAATATCCTCTCATTATCTAAAGATGTCTACTCCTAGCTTGTCTTAGGGGGGAAAAACCCACTAACTTTATATCAGTAAATTAATAACTGATATACTTTTTGGACTCTGGCCTTTTGAGGAGAAGACATAAGAATAAAAACAGGCCAAACATAAGTAAGCTTTTTAGTTAAACAACAACAACAACAACAAAACTTACCAAAGTAGAAATAAAAATGGTCCAAACTGGTTTGTTCTATAAATATCCTGCCAGAAAGTGAATGTCCTCATTAAGTAGATTAACTTCCAGGTGATGAGGAATTTAAGGGTGCATGATAGAATGCAGAGCTTGTTAAGCCAGTAGTTTTGAATTGTTCATCGTGGTAATGCTAGGTTTTCATTATGTTAAAGTAGACATGATATGACATTGGTGCAGAGTTCAGTTAGAGGCGCACCCTGCCAGCAAGTGACTGTTGGAACAGCGCTGCTGTGTTAGAGTAAACAGTAAAACACATACGGGCTTCTATGTCATTGCAGTTGCAATCGCTGCTGGCCGGAAACTTGCCCATAGACTTTTTGAATGCAAACAAGATTCCAAATTAGACTATGACAACATCCCTACCGTGGTCTTCAGCCATCCCCCTATTGGGACCGTGGGGCTCACTGAAGGTAGGTATTTTAAAACGAAGGTAATTTGTGGTTTCCTCTCTAAACTGTATTGGCCTAAATAACTGTCTCCCAAGTACAGGACTCTTTGTTTAGTCTGCAGTCATAGGTCTCAAGCCAGGAACACGTGGAGAGGAGATTCCTATGGCCCATCTCTGTTTCTGGTCCCTCTCCCTTTCCCCCTTCTCTTTATACTTAAATAACTTAAAAGTTGCCAAAAGAATACAAAGGACGTTGGAGAAATGGCTCAGCAGTTAAGACACCAACTGCTCTACCGAAGGTCATGAGTTCAAATCCCAGCAACCACATGGTGGCTCATAACTATCCATAATGAGATCTGATGCCCTCTTCTAGGGTGTCTGAAGACAGCTACAGTGTACTTATATATAAATCTAAAAAAGAAAACAACCAAAGGAAATTAAAAAAAAAAAATTTGAAAAAGCTGGGCAGTGGTGGCACACACCTTTAATCCCAGCACTTGGGAGGCAGAGGCAGGCAGATTTCTGAGTTCGAGGTGAGCCTGGTTTACAGAGTGAGTTCCAGGACAGCCAAGGCTACACAGAGAAACCCTGACTTGAAAAACCAAAAACCAAAAAAGAAAAAAAAAAAAAGAATACAAAGGACTCCTCTGTGTCCTCATTATTTTTTCCTTCTCATTTTTGCAGCCTATACATATAATGTACATCTTTTTTTTTAAAGATTTATTTTATGTATATGTGACTACACAGTAGCTGACTTTAGACACACCAGAAGAGGGCATTAGATCTGTAAACTACCATGTGGTTGCTGGGATTTGAACTCAGGACCTCTGGAAGAGCAGTCAGTGCTCTTAACCGCTGAGCCATCTCTCTCCACATCTTATTTTTTTAAGTCTTCACAAGTCTTCACTGACATATAGTTTTAAGATGAGAAAACGTTAATTAATGAAGTATTATTTAAACTTTAGACTCTGTACAATTTTTGCCAGCCATCTGGATATCGTTTGGAACACAGCCACCGCCCCCCACCCTCCGCATACACATGCTCACAGTTCAGAATTCAGTCTAGCATAATTTGCTGCAGGCAGCATGGTCTAATTCAGTCAGAGACGAAGTTCCTCTGTGTCTGATGTGACATGGACATTTATTTTGTAGAACGCCCTTGACTTTGGTCTGGTTGGATGCTTCCCATTTGTTTGATTCTAGTCTGTTTCTGGCCATCACCTTCTGGTAGCTCTCTGAGATAGTTCTTGATGGATGTTTTCCTTCATGCGTGTTGTAGATGAAGCCATTCATAAGTACGGGAAAGACAATGTGAAAATCTATTCGACTGCCTTCACCCCAATGTATCATGCTGTGACCACAAGGAAGACGAGATGTGTGATGAAGATGGTTTGTGCCAACAAAGAGGAAAAGGTACCGCGGAAATGGGGTCTCTTACAGGTGTTCTGGGCTCCTCAGATTTGAAAAGAGATTCTGTCCCTTTTTAAAAGTAGATTTCAGTCTCAGCATTGCAAGATGTAGTGACTATGTTAAAGATAAAGATGATTGACCACTGGTCCAAAGGAGACAGGAATCTCAGAAATACTGGGAAAGGGGGCCTGGAAAGACCCACATAGTCAGGTCGCTCTCAGCCACCTAAACCAGAGCACCAAGGGAATCTGGAACTTTCTTCTGGCCTATTAGGGCCACCCACACACATGTACAGAATTATAGAGATGCAGACAAACACATAAGTAAGTGTGAAATAAATCCTTTTAAAATGTAGTTTAAAATTTTTAAATGTGTTTCAAATAGAAGACAAAGCTTAAAATAATAAAACAATAAGTGGAAATTTAGTCAAATTTGAAAGTTACTGTCTCTTGGTTTAACTTTCTGAGGGTCCACCAAATGGGTTTTGGTGTTTTGAAGGATTTTGTGTCTCCCTAGCAAACTTCCCACTTCCTCTACGTCTTTCCCAGCGTCTTTTTCTGATGTAGCCACTTCAGTGGGCGTCATGTGATCTCTCAGGAGTTTTGAGCATTTGAGTTGGGTTGTATTGTATAATTTAAAAATTAGGTTTAGTTTGGGTTCTCAAGCTTATTAAGCTGTCTCTTGTAGTTGAATTAAATCCTGAGGAGGAATGTGGCCTGACCATGTGTAAAAGATATGGCTAATGGGAAGTATTTCTTTCTGCTTGGACTTTTGAAACCAGCTTTTACCCCATAGCCTGGTCCAAATATCCCTGATCTTTGTGCCTCAACCTCCCCAGTTGTAAGATCCATACCACATGCTGCCAATACCTAGCTGTGACATTATGTTCTGAGATGACCCAACAAGTAGAGGTGCTTGCTTGAAGGCCTGATGGCCTAATGCCAATCCCCTGATTCCGTAGAATGGCAGAGAGAACTGACTCATAGTTTTTCCCTGACCTCTATTGATATAGAAAATAGCTTGTTTTCCCTCCCCCGTTACTCCTCATACTCTCTGCCTCTACATCCTCCACCCAACACACACAGTAAAATAAACATGGCTCACTAGTTAAGAGCACTGACTGCTCTTCCAGAGGTCCTGAGTTCAATTTCCAGCAACCACATGGTGGCTCACAACACCTGTAATGGGATCCGATGCCCTCTTGTGTGTCTGAAGACAGCACATAAAATAAATAAATAAATCTTTAAGAAAAAAGAAAGAAATGCCTGGTGTGTGCTGGAAGGAGCCACTGAAGTGGAGCAGCAGAGGGCCTGTCTCCTAGGCTTACTTACACTGATTTTGGATATAAAGAGCTGACGTCCAGAATCTGTTTTCTCGCAGGTGGTTGGCATCCACATGCAGGGGATTGGGTGTGATGAGATGCTGCAGGGCTTCGCTGTGGCAGTGAAAATGGGGGCCACCAAGGCCGACTTCGACAACACAGTCGCCATTCATCCTACCTCTTCAGAAGAGCTGGTCACCCTGCGCTGAGAACCGGGAGACTCATGTGGCTGTCGATCCGACCGGCTGGCCTCCCGGAGGAACCGATCAAGTTTACGTCCTGCTCCAGCATTTTAGATTTCTGCATTTTAATCAGGAACTTCCAGTGGTGTAAATTTCCAGTTACACACACACACACACACACACACACACACACACACACACA
>JADRCD010211028.1:0-17935 GCA_019843815.1 Montemys delectorum
CAGTTTTTAAAAAGAAGCCATCTGACTTCTTCCTTGAAGATAATTTTGTCTATCCTTCACTTGCAATTCCTGGGTGGCTATCTCCCCTCAGTAAAACGTGTTTTTTTTTCTTCAACTATTGGTACCTATAAATTAAGTATTAAGATCCCATCTCTGCTAAGTAATACAGACTGGTATGTTTAAGTGGTAACGACAGCTTGTAAGCCCTTTCCCATTAGTATCATCTGCTGTGGTCTGACCTCATGCAAATGAACATAAGACAAGCAGCATTTTCAGTCCTGCTTATCAGTTATAAGCAACTGTGGTGATGGCAGCCAAATGTGCTGTCATTAGTAATAAGCTTTACTTAAAATAACACCAAACCCAAATGAGGATTGTGAGAGGACACTCAGATACTCGTCTCAACCTCAGATAACGACAGTTAAAGGTCGCCCCCATACCTCTGTTTCTCAGCAGTTATTCAAGGTAAGAGCCTATTATTAGGAATCCCTACTTTAATAACCACTGCTTCAACAACTCACTTGTACGGGTGTATGTGGGTGGTGTCTGCTGGTGAGCTTGCCATGTAGGTGTGTGGGAAGGACTATAGGGTGATCCTGGGATGTTATTTTATGAGACAGGGTCTCTGGTTGAACCAAGAACTCACCATTTTAACTCTGTTGACTTCCCCATTTCTGCCTGTCTCCTCCCTCCAGTGTTGAAGTTTCAGGCATGTGCCCCATGGTCAGTATTACATAGGATCTGGGTATACAAACTTAGGTCCTTATGCTTCGATGGCACTTTGACCACCATGCCATCACTCTAACTCACAATTCAGTTTTGATAAATGTCTCTAAGCGCCTCCTCTTTGCCCTTTATCTCAAACTTGACTGTTTATGTTATTACATCTTTACTTCAAAAAGTAAAAAAGAAAATGAGAACAAATTGGGATGAAAGATATGTGATCAAGGGGGGCTGGAGAGATGATGGCTCATCAGTTAAGAGTACTGACTGCTCTTCTGGAGATCCTGAGTTCAAATCCCAGCAAACACATGATGGCTCACAACCGTCTGTTAATGAGATCAGATGCCCTCTTCTGGTGTGCCTGAAAACAGCTACAGGGTTCTTATATATAATAAATTAATACATCTTTTTTTAAAGAAAAGATATGTAATCAAGACTAATCCACACACTAAAAATCTCCCATTGCTGAGTGTATTAGCAGAAAATAGTCTTATTATTTTAAATATGAAGAGTCATTTGGGAATTCCAGATGAGTTGGGGTAAAGGACCATGGAGATGGACTTGAAAGGAAGCATGCATCCTTCTCCATCCCCAGACTCCTCATGACAGCACCCTATTTCACCCGGTCCGCATTATGCAAGGAAATGGGAAGGGCCCATAAGGAGAACCAAAAAGCATAGATCCAGTTTTAGGCATCCAAGCTGGCAAATGGAGTTTCATAATGATAATCATTATCAAAAACCAGGATCAAGGCCAGTGAGCAGCCAGGCTGTCAACAGTGTTCCATTTGCCCTTTATCAGGCATCAAAACTGGAAGCCTGAGAAACTGCTGCAGCCAGATGAGGAGTTGCTTATGAAATTTTGCCTGTCTTTCCCATATTCTGGACTGGGTGAACCACCCAGCCTGGCGCTAGCTATCTTCTAAAATGCATCTTCTGTCAGCTCACAGGTATCTGAAATGCATCTCATTTGTGTAGGCTGGATTATTCTCTTCCATGACACCACTGGCACTAGCTACCTACTAGAACAGGTAGTTCCACCAGAAGAACACAGAGATTCGGGTGAGAGAGGCTCTTGGTGTATAGCCTAGGCTAGCCTCAAAATCATTATGTAGCACTGACTGTCTCAGCCTCCCTCCTGAGTGCTTGGATTACAGAAATGATTTACTTCTCATAGGTTCAGGGGTTAGAATTTTCAACTAATATGTAACTCATTCAACTAATGTAACTCATTTTTTTCCAGTTTTGAAACTGATGAGACAATACCCCTTGTGATGGATGATGCTAAGGTGGCAAACACATGCTACTCTGATATACAATGCCACTGGCAACAGGAAATGAGAGGCTACGAGGCCCTAGCAGGCCTGTCCAACCTGTGGCTTGTGGGCTGTGTGAGGATAGCTATGAATGTAGTCAAGTACAAAACTATAAACTAACTTAAAGCATGAGATTATTCTAAGCATTTGATCATATGGTTCTTAAGAAAGAACATTGTTATGTGGTGCTGTGAAGACCAATAGGCATGACTACGTCATGACTTGTCTTGGTGTTCTTAAATTTATGCTGTGGCGTAAGTAACTAACCACTTTCACTACACGCAAATTACAACCGAGAGACTGGGGTGCTAAACACAATACTAGAAACAAAATAAACTAAAGCAAGAGCAAGGGGTAGACTTGAGAGCAAGAAACTGAGAGACTGAAAAAATATGCATGGATGGGGCAACATTGCCAGCCTTGATAATTCCCCTTTAATTGTGCATAATTTTAAGATGCAAGTATTACATCATTGACTGTAGTTAAAACAATAATATCTAGCTCATTCTACCTGCCATCATTTGCCCTTGCACTGCCTTTTGACACTGGGATCCTTGCACTTTCTAATAAATAGCCTGTGACAAGAGGCATAGGAGCTGGTATCAAAGGCCAAGCCCTTTACTGCTCAAAAACTAAAATGAGCTGTTGCTGTTGGTGACTTGGGCTTCCTGTGATGGCTTCATTTGCAATTAATGAGTAACCAGATGTCACATGTCAACTTGAAATTAAAATCCATTCCCAGTATTCATGTACAGTCAAAAGGGAACTCTTTCTAAGAGCAGGCCACACATCAATGCACCATTTTGCCTTCTGATGGGTCCTTCCTCTTCTAAATGAGAATAAAACTCCTCTCTCTGGATGTGTGAAGGAGAAAGAGCCTGTCTGCCTAGTACTGTGCCAGGGAGGTGGGAGGTGACACACAGTGCACCAGGGCATTCAGTGCCACACCCACAACTATCACCTTCTCCATTTACTCTTCTATTGCGGTTTCTCCCTTTCTCAGCCCTGCACCCAACTAGTGGTTTCTGCTTAAATTACCTACCAACAAAGCTATTCAACTCAGTCTCTCTCAGTGTCTGTGCTGCCCAAACTCCACTCCACCTATCCACAAAGTTTATGGGCTTGCCCTGTCTCCATGAAGGGATAAGAGGCCCCCTGCTCTTCCCTATAGCCCCACCTGCTCTCTGAACTCCAGTTTCCAACCGCAAAACAACTGTGGTTATGGAGAAGCCCAACAGGAGAAACAGAATAGCACAATTTCACATTCTTCTTGGGTTGGAAGAAACCAGTAAGCTGATTTGATAGAAATATTTTCTAGTTTTTAAATGTTTTAATTTCCTTTTTTCAGAGACGTGTCTACCACAGAATACACATGGAAGCCAGAGAACAACTTATAGGGAATCTGTTCTCTCCTCCCACCATGTGGATCCCAAGTACACAATTCAGGTCACCAGGCCTGATGGCAAATGTCATTCCCCAATGAACCACTTCACCAGCCCCACTTTCTAATCTTTACAAACAAAATATTTTTTTGGCTAGTCTGTATGATTTTGTTTCGTCGCAGGGATCAGTTCCAGCTGAGTGTCCCAGCTATTTGGGATCATTTGTTTATTTTTCTCCTCCCCAATTAATTTTGATGCTTATCTCCTATACACTGGATTAAACTTAGAAATCAAATTAAGAGAGTGAAAGTGGCTATGTCCAAGCCTCCTCTTCGAGCAGTGTGGACACAGAACTTATTCTGCACAGAGAGCCTGCCAAACATTTAAGTTTCCTTCTGGAACATTGAGTACTCACTGGATGCTAAAGCAGCATCTTTTGACCTTCCAGTTCTTTGAACTTAAATAAAGGAAGACTTAGCGGCTTCGAGATCATTACAATATTAATGGGGGGATTGGCAAGCTAATTTTATCAGCTATATAAGCAGCACAAAGCTACACACATGTTGTGCCCAACTAGCCTATTTAATATACAGTGACTTGCTTGAGTCTGCACTTCTGGAATGGTATCTGATTCATAAGAAGGACTTAGATTGTGGCTAATGAGACTGACATTTACGACTGCTGACTGTTTACTATATGCCGAGTACTGTGTCACCTGTCTGGATCTCTATAGGAGCCGGCTGACAAGTAATTTTACTTTTTTTCAGATAAGGAAATGGCTTTGAGAGCGTCCGTATGCTGTTGACCCTCTAGCCAGCATGGCCAGCTCTGGAGTGCTGTTTACAGGCTTTGTTAAAATCTGTTTATGGCACAGACCCGTGCTTGTTGATCAGGGCCACTGTGCCCTTTAAGGATACACTATACGGACATATTTCATTTTTAAAACAGTGGGGGGAAGGCTACTGGGGTCTAGTGCATTGAGACCACTGAGAGTGCTAATTAATTTACAATGCAATGGGCCTCAGTACACAACTACCCAGGCAAGAAATCAACCATGCTGCAACTGGCAAGGGCTGGTCTGCCTCTTCTCCCCTCTCTTCCTTCCCTTCCCTTTCTGTCCTTCCCTTTGGTCTCATTTCCTTTTCTTTTCATTACATTTTTTTCTTTAAAATTGACAATTTAAAGCTTTTACCTTTAAAGCAATAAGTTAATTATATGCTGTCATTATATACTCACAAATTTTACAAAAAGATACAATTCTGTTGAGTAACCTGTTGAAAGACTATGCTGGTGTTGGGTGCAAGTTGGCTCTGAACTGGGACTTACCTAAACATCTAATCATGAGGTCATTCTAGGAAATAACCTTTCCGAGCATTTTCTAGGCCTCAAGGATTCTGCACAAGCACACTGGAAGAGGTAGTCAAGGAGTCGGTGACAACTGAGGCCTGTCCAAGTGGCCACCAGATCTCCACTAGAAGCCACAAGCCACCTGCTCTGGAAATCAAAGTCTGCCCTCTGGTGGCATCACATCCATAGACACTGGGTAGACTTGAGGGCCACTGGGTACACTGAGCAGCCTTTAGCATCTAAGCAGAGTTGGCAAATATTTGCATATGAATTCAGCTTTGTATTCATTCTAAGTTCCTCTCTGTGGGACAGGACATTAAATAGTAAGGCATGGGAAAGGATAAAGCAACTGAAGAAGCCCAGGAGAGAGAATGTACACAGCTTGGGGGACTATTATACTGACAAATGACGTTCTAAGGGAACTGCACAGCAAGAGTCTGGCCATTTAGCTTGATTTCCTGTCACTTGCATCCCGTAAGTGGAGTTGCTTTTCTAACCCATCAGGACATAGAGTTCTCACAGCTAAGGAATATTTCTGAGGGGGGAAAAAACTCTCTGAATACCAGTTATCAATAGACTCTTGTAAACAAAATTCTGTGGCCTCATTTTAATAGTTCATTGCCCTCAAACGTTTCCTTCAAGCTTCTTATAGACTAGTTTAAGAAGAAAAGTAGCAGGAAGTTTGAAAGAACAGTTACATCAGAGGAAGTCCTACCCCTACCCTACCCTATTAAGAACCCTGTTTTCTCTATATGCAAACACCAAGAAGTGCCTATCACAGATGCCTCTTCTGTATGCTGAATCTGAATAGGTAACATTTGAGGCATTTGAGGTCAAGACACGAAATTCCAGGATGTGGGAGATAAACGCCCTCATTTGTGGAGTCTTTCCATTTGGGAAAATATCAAAACGGCCTTTCTTGGACATTTGAGGTAAAACAAAACCAGGGGCCCATAAAGGATGGGAAAAAAAAACAAGCAATCAGATAGATGCACCCAGAATTAGGAATACAAAAGTACGGTGACCATTGCTGAGTGAAAAAGCATCGTAATTTAAGAGGTGGAAGCATGTGTTGACTGTAGGGTTAACAGGACTAAAACAGCAGAATGAGCAAGCACACTGGCCAAGACTTGGGGTGAGGGGTAAAACAGAAATGGATGTAAATAGAGTAGATCAAATAAAAACGAGGTTAGTACATGGCTGGAATGGAAAAACAATCTATAGACTAAGCTCTATGTCCAACATGTAGAAATTTTAATTAGGTTGATGGTTAGAGTCTATTGACTAGAAGCAACCCATCCTGAAAGCATTGGGCAGGGTTCAACTTCCCACTGTATCTCTGAGCAACCATGTAACTGGGCAATTCACTCCTCCTCTCTGGGCTTCAGTAGCCTTATGTTTTAAATGAAATTAAAATCAACTGTATACTCTTAACATGAAGGTTAAATCATCAAACGAAGGGGGAAAGGGTTGTGATATGACCTACTCCACAAATGCTATCCATTTTTTAAAGGCATTTTATTTTCTGCTTCTGAGTGTTATGCCTCTAAGTGTGTCTGTGTACCACATGAGTGTCTGTTGCCTGAAACTGACAGAAGAGGTCATCAGAGCCATTGGAGCTGTAGTTGCTGGCAATCGTGAGCCACCATACAGGTGCTGGGAACCAAAGCCAGGTCTTCTGCAAGGGCAACGAGTGCTTTTTGACCACTGAGCCATCTCTCTAGCTACCATCAAATACTATCTATTGTTACTATCACTTTATGTGTGTGCATATATACTCATTGTATGTATGTATGTATATATATATATATTCATCGTGTATGTATAGACATGCATTGTAATGACACACCGTTCTATCATTTTCCAAATATATTCCCATGTCCTTACACCCATACTAAATTATTCAATGAAATTTTACATTTCAAGTTCATTTCATCACATTCTTACGTATAAGGCAAGAAATTAAAATGATGCTAGAAGCCTTTTTAAGGTCATATAATGTGATTACATAATGTTACTAACCCAATAAAGCCAAGTTAAAGACTCAATTATAAGAATAACATAGCAATGAACATTTGAAGTACAGGTAATTACAAGGTTACATTGAGGGAACAAAACCACCTCACTAAATAGCATGTACACTTTTGGTTGGCACATTATACCTGGACTAATTAAATGACAAAATGTCCGTTAAGGTCTGCAAAGGCTCAAGCCCGACCCTGTCCCAGAGCTGAGTTGGGGAAACAGACTTGACCTCACACCACTAACCCGGAAGGTGTCTGTTTTTCCCTACTCCGTAAGGATAAATCCATTCTTCCCTCTGGAGTCTCACTGGGTGTATTAACCATCCTTCAGTGTAGGCCCCCATTTCCAAGAGTAGTTGGCCAACACAAAGCCAGCTCAATGGTGATTTTGTAGACTTTTTGCCTCATGTTGCTTTGTTTGGACTTTTTATTTGTCTTGTTTTATTGATCTCTGCACATTTTGTTTTGGGATTTCGTGTTTTTATGGGTTTTTGTGTTTCTTATTTTTGTTTGCTGTTTTGTTGGGTGTTTTGTTTTGCTTTGTTTTGAGAGAGAGATTTGGCTGTTTAGCGATAAAGGCATGGAGTTTGGTCAGTAGGGAGGAACTGGGAGGAGCTGGAGGAGGAGAAAGTATGATCAGAATATGTCATAAGAAAAATATTTCTAAAGGCCTTAAAAATACAGCATTCTGACTCCAAAACTGTATTTGCTTACAGCTCTTCATATATTCGTGTGATTCTTTCTTGGGTTATCTGGCTTATCATTTGCAATTGTTGTTCTTTGACATGATGTCATTACTTTATTACTATATAAAACAGTGGAAAGACAAATACCTCTGAATCTTTTCCTTTGCTCACCAGAGAGCAGGCAGATTGTGAAGTTCACTGCTGACACTGGGATATGAAGAGGTTCCAGTTTACAAAAACTGTGTGTGAGAAGCCAGCCTATTCCAGCAGCCTCAGCTGTACCCACAGGGCAGCATTCAACTTTCACCCCACTCTAGGTAAATAGTCTGGCTTCATGTTGTACTCGAACCAAAGGTGTTCTGTTTACATGTGCAACTGGAGCACTGTTGATCAAGGCTTGGAAGCAACAAAGCTTTCTTTCAATATGGCTTTAAAAGCCATAGAGTTTTCTGAAAAATTGAGAGTTTTGTGAGTAAAACGTATTGCTCTCTTATTCAGAGAATATATATATACATGTATATATATTCATATATATATGTACATATACATGTATATATATTCATATATATATGTACATATACATGTATATATTGTATTTGTTTACAGGGACAAGGGCCATGATAATTCTTGGAGGTGATCTGATTGTCATGTTATCCAAGTAAAACTTCTATTTTAAGTCTTTAGTGTACTTGGACAATTCTTTACAGTCTTTCATTTCCCTTGAAACAACTTAAATCAGAGATTCGTGCCATTTTATTTCTGGAATGATCCCTTGAATTGTGAGCTCCAGGGTTCCTATACTCACATATTTCAGGGCTGGGAGCAGCAAGCACGGGGGATGGGGTGGGGGTGGAGCAGATGGGAAGTGAAGGCTTACCTTTGTCTTGGAGGAAGATGGGGAATTTATTTTGCAGCCAACTGTGGCAATTGGGAATGGGTTGGTGGGGGGGGTGGTAAAGATAAGCTGGGAATTTCAGTTTTTGTAAAATGTCTTATTTGGAAATATTTTCACTGGAGCAAATGAAAAAAAAAAAAAAAACCAACACCATGGAACTGAGCAAGAACTCTTTTACAGACCAGATTTGGTCTCACAGCTGCCAATTGACTATGCCAAACACCTAATTTCACAACCGAGAAAACAGCCTTGAAACTCTGGCAGGATGTTACAAACACCAGTCCAATGTTTCTACATGACACTGAGTACTCGAAGCAAAATACCTCTGGTTGCTAGACAGCCCTCATTCATTTCTGCATTCAACAAAAATTCATGGCCCAGACACTGGAGGTTGCAGAAGGCACACGGGATGTGGTGGACAGAGAACTGATCCCTGTGGCTCTCAGACTGCCAGGCTGCCCTGTCTGCATATGTCTAGCACCAGCCTGATGACCCTAGATGCCAGTGTGTGCTTCACTCTGCTGCTGTCTTTGTTCCATATATGTAGGGCAGGTGGACCATGCCAATAGAAAACTGGCATGGACCAGGTGAGGTTGAGTATGTCGAAACCCTGTAAATCTCAAAAATTGGGATTAGAATCTCATCCCGAGACTGGCAGGAGTAAGGTTAACTCCTCCCCAGTTTCTGCACCTGCCTCAGAACACGTAACCCAGTGACCTCTAACCAGGTGGTCACAGGCAGTCAATCACGTACCCAGCATGTAGACTGCCTCTCCATGCTAATGAGGCATCTCAGTATCTTAGTTTTCAGTCGTTGATTTTTTTCCCACCCTGTATCTTAGTTTTCAGTCGTTGATTTTTTTCCCACCCTGGATATTCTCACCCTCAAAACTGTATAACCCTTGGTTCACTTCAAATAAAGTGTATGCACTCACACCCATCCCCCATAAGTAAATATGAACAAACTAGGATCTTCTCAGAGGGCTGTGCTTCACTAAAGATCATTGGAGAAGACATTTGTCTAGAAGGGCCTTGACACCAAGACCCTCGGAGAAGGCCTTCTCACTCTCCTGTCTCCCCACTCACCATGGGAATGGTGGGAATCTGCAAAAGTGCTGACCTCTAGGTGAATCGTGTTCTATATAAAGAACAGGTGTTTATTCTCTATCCAGACAGACTTTTCATAGTAACATAGTTAACTTAGGTGAAAAATAGTAGTTTGGGGGTGGGAATGTTCTTGCAGCTGAGTCAGAAGGTGTCGTGTTGAAAACTGTCGGGGGCTACATTGTTGAGTGTCAATCAGGTGTGAAGGACAAGGAAAGCATCGAATCGGAAGCTACTCTGTGAGCCAGGACAAGTCAGGAGAGCAAGTAGCATCAGTGTGAGAGATATATTGTATACATAGTTGTCTAATGTATATGAGACTACTATAAAAGATTATAAGGATAGTGTGAGAATTACGATCTAAGGACAAAAGTCCCACTTGGCATTTTCACCTCAGACATGGTGTTTTTCATCACCAGAAGTATAACGCCAATCATTTCCATCTTCCGAGTCTCTGCTTAAATTTTTTCCCAGGCTTTCTTCTAGGCTCTTGAATGTGCAGAATATAGTTACAATAACTATTTAAAGCCCCTGTGCGGTAATCCTATTACAAGTGTCAGCGATAGGTCTGTTTTTGTTGATCGTTTTTTCTTTTTGTTGATTCCCATTTCCTCCTTCTTGGCATGCTTGGCAGCTCTCTGATTAGTGCTAAACATTATGAATTGACCGCGTTGGGTATTAAACATTTTTCTACAAGAAAATAGTGACAACCTGGATTTGTTTTAGGAAGTATTTGCAATACATGAAAAGTTTAACTCTTTTGGTTTTTTTTTTTTTTTTTTAAATTCTGTCAGGTGTAACAAGAGCAGTAGTTAGTATGGGAGTGGTTGCCTACAGACAACAGCTGCTGTTCACACCAGCCAGAGAAAGACATCTCGTCATTCAAGGGCATCTCATGACACATTCAAAAGGAAAAGAAAAGCAATCTCTGAGTCTTGTTTCTTTGAACCATTTTAGGAACTTACTCTTTCACACTCGATGAAACACAAGACGACCTCTTGCGGGTCTCAAGATCTGTTGTCTGTACAGCCATCGCGCTCAAATTGCCCTGTGGACTCAAGTCCTCTTAGCTTTTCTTAACTCAAGCGCTTTAATTTAGAAAGACATCCAGGCTCTGCCTGAATGTGCCTTCCTTGTCCATTCTTGAAAACATTAGACAGACCAAAAACCGGGTTAATCTTAGGAGACTTTTTCTTTATTGTGATTCCTTGGATCACAAGTCTCTGTCACCCAAGGACCCTATATCTTGAAAACCATGTTTTTATCGGTGTATCCAGTTTTTAACCTTGTTTCTGGTGTGGTCATAATTCTCTGGATGCTGTTGCTCCACTCCATTTGGAGGAAGATGTCTAAGAGTGAGTCCTAGCCCCGCTTTTTAATCTTGGAAGAACCTCTAAGCCTTGTACTCACTTCCCACCTTCGAGGTAAGGTAATATTGCAATGATTAACCATTGGAAGTCAACATGGGAAATATTTCATTGTTCAGAGACTCATAATGAGTCTTTTTCAAAAAGGACCTCGGGCCTGGAGAGATGGCTTGTTTAGTATAGAGACCACTCTTTTTTAGAGAGTTATGTGAGAGATATTCCCCGTAGACTCAGATACTTGAACGCTTAGTTGCCAGTCAGTGGCATTGTTTGAGGAGGTTTAGGTGGTTAGAGCCTTGCTGGAGGAAGATCATCACAGGGAGCAAGCAGTGAGATTTAAAAAACCTCCCTACTTCCAGGATGCTCTCTCTCCCCTATGCTTGCATTTGAGAGTGTAAGCTCTCTGCCTCCTGTTCCTATCCCCATGCCTGCTGATGACTGCCAAGCCTTACCACCATGTGAACTCTTAACTCTGAAGGACCATAAGCCAGAATAAACTCTCTCCACCCAAAGCTGCCACTAATCATGGTATTTTATCATAACAACAGAAAGGGAATTAGTCATGCATCAGCACTTGAGTTTGGATCCTTAGCACCGTGTAGAAGCTAGTACAGTGGTAGGCTTCTATATCCCCGCCTCCAACGCACACACATTGAAATGATGGTGACAGGCCATCCAGTCTAGCCAAATTGCTGATCTCCAGGCCCTGTGAAAGACCTTGTCTCAAAGACTAAGGTGGGGTGCTACTAAGAGATTTCTGACCTCTGCCTGTATATGTACACACATAATAATGTACACACCCACATCTATACACAAAGGGCTACATTCAGAGAATCTTTTTTCTCCTTGGCAGGATCACATGAGACCTTTTCTCTTGTCCAATCAGAGTAATTTGCTTTGGGTTTCACCCTCTTGCCTGTGGACTACCTTACTCTTCATCGTGACACCTGCTGCCACGGGGCTTACAAGCCAATGAACAACTTGCCTTCACTCAGAACTCACAGGGCATTAATTTTTTTTGTGTGTGAAATATATCAAGAGAGAGTACACCGCACAGGATACAGCACAAACCACAGAGTCTATGTAGTTTTGCAGTAATAAATGCTTTTTTTTCTCATCACACCTCAAATAGCTAATTATTTTCAGTAATCTATAAAGTAGAAATATGCATAGAACTATTAACTGAGAATATATGCCACCACCACATGGAACTCACTCAGCCTAGATGAGTACATTAACAATTGAAAAGAATGATATTTTATTAAATGAAAGTTCCTTCATTCTGTATATTCAGATTTCACCTTATTAATGTAGTAATGGGAGTGAAAAAAAATAAAACCTTGTGTTTTTTTAATTAAATGCTTATTCAGTGTATTTATTTACTATGTGGCAAGAGGTTAATTATTTCCATATTGTTACTGTAAGTATTGTGCGGGCCAATTATTTCACTCGGTGGATTCTCACTAAAACCCATAGATTACTATTCATCCAGAGCTATGATGAGAATGTATGCTCTTCTTCACGCTGCAGCTTGTCATCAGATCAACTTCTAAACATTTGGGAGCTTTATTGAGACATGACATATGTCCCAGAATGACAGATTTCAGAATCAAGGTTGACAACATGTTGTAAACCTAGTCTGATAAGAGAATTCTAATGGACCGGCCCCTTGTGACCCATTCTACACTTTATGCTGATCTGTTGGTTCCTAAAGCCATACCCATCAGCGTAGGCTTTTTAAATGTCAAATTTCATGATGTGGATGCTCTTGGAGGCCTTACTAATTGTTCTAAGACATATGTGACATGAGCAAAGCCTGATCTTAACACTCTCCCAACTGGCTAATCAGGTATTTAAAATGCCCAAAATAATCACCAACCTAGACAGATGGCAGCAGGCCCATGCAGAATGTAGGAGCAGACTTTGAACTCTTCAACAACAGAAATCTGCACACAAGTCGAGTGAGAGACATTAGTATTCAAGGATCTAAGAGTCCCTAGGAAACCTAAAGTTTGAGAGAAAGATTTAGCAATGTGTAAGTTTTGGGGTGAATCAAAGCATTTCCCAGTCAGGTAACCTTAAGAGCCCACCTACCTGCTCACCCACTCTACCGGGACATGACCACCTGAGACTAAGGTCAGCAAGCTCAGGCTATGGAAGTTCTGCTTTAGGGGGAAATTTTGGTACAGAAAGAGGAACTATCCCAAACCAGGTAAAGAAAAATGAAATATACACTATATAGTATGACTCTGTTTTCTCCATTTCCCCCCATTTACATAATCCTTTAGAGAAGAAATGCAGACACAGACTTCCTTATTGGACCTTTGGTCAGAGGGCCCTTGGTATGTGTGTGGGGGAGGGGGTTGTTTTGTTTTGTTTTTCTCCTTCTTTTTCTTCTTTTCCTTTTTCTTTTTCCTCCTCCTCCTCTTCTTCTTCTCCTTCTCCTCTTCCTCTTCCTCCTTCTTCCCTTCCTCCTCCTCTTTTTACTCCTCCTCCTCCTCTTTTCTCTTTTGAATGAGCATTTATTTATTTTAAGGGACTGGGCTTATTCATATTTATTTTTATATTTATATTTATTTTCTTTAAGGCTTCCTCTTCCCACAAAGGCTTAGAAACCTGTCCAGCCACTAGAGGTCTACACTATCTACCTGTGGCTTTATTAAAGTATAATTTGCAAGTGTTATGTGGCAGATCAGCTGAGTTCATTTCAAGGGTTACTAATAAATAGGAGGGGAAACAAACCATACCTTTCATTTTAAAAAGTGTTTTCTGTTGATGACTCAGCAATTGAGAGCTACTGCTCTCACAGAGGACCTGAGTTTGCCTCTACCACCCGTGAAGGGTTGGCAAGCAACTGCCTGTAAATTCAACTCTAGGGTATCTGTCTCCCTCTTCTGGTCTCCAAAAACACATGCACTTATGTGTGTGTGCTCACATGCTCACACACATAATTTAAAATAAAATATTTTTAAAGTGTCTTTAAATGTCTGATATCTTATCAGACAAATTGCTTGGTGTTTTATATAGATCTCTAATGTAGAATTCAAGAATAATCTTAGTAATTTCTACATACCCAAATGACCAACTCTATAGCCAAAAGAAACCAATTTGTCCTACAGAATACATTAAAGTAGTTAAGTGTTTCTTGATATTCTTTTGCATTTGGGCCTGTGGTTGGCGGCATGTAAGTTAATAATTTCCCTCACTGAACTATGACACAGCACCTATTTTACATGGCTCTGCATACATCTTCTAGAGCCTCTGACTCTATCATACAACTAATGTTAGTATATACTTGGACATAGTACCAAAAAGCACAATGTTGACTTATATGAAAAAATGCTGCCAACCGTTGGGGTTTGTCTTGTGTGGATTCAGATGTTGAGTTCTGCACCCCAAGATCAGGTTGCAGTTTGGATATGGCATTTTATTGATTAATGTACTGTATAGAATGCTCCACACTAATCTCTGATTGGGTAATTTTAAAAAAGCTAGAGCCCATGGCTGGGCAGGGGAGAGAGGAAAGTGAGACTTTGGGTCTATTAAGAGGTCTCAGGTAGGGACCATGAGAAGAAGGACAAAGAAAGGAGAATAAGGTTACCCAAAGGCAGGATGGACCATGAGCACGTAGCCACGGGAAGCTCATCCTGAGGACACACATGCAACAGATTCAGCTGGGGAGTAACTGGGCATTCATCTGGTTATTAACAGACTAATCGAGTTAGACTAGCTCAGAACCAACTCAGTTGAAGCTTGCGGATCATTAATAAAAATACCAGGTTTCTGCATCTTTTAGTTGGGAGCCAAATAGAATAGAGTGGGCCAGAAGCCCCCAATAAAATTACAACTATAGCCAACAGTAGCTATAATACAGTTAAATAATAACAGCAAGATCTTAGGGGCTGGATCTCTGGCGGATGGTTGCTTGGGAGAAAAGGGGTTAGAAGCAAGCTATTGGAGTAAGCCCCAGATTTAGGTCCTGGCTCTGATACTGCCTAACAATGCATACAGCCTGCTCTGTGGCTGTCAAAAAGTAGGCACAATAGGAGAAATCAGCCTATACACTCTTAAAACTGTTGTTAGATTTAAAAGTAATAAAACGAAGCGACAGACTCTTTTTTTCTATATCAAGGAGTGTCCACTTAAGATGTTCACTGTTATTTTCTCTATCTTCCTGTTTTCATTCATGAAATGGCAATATAATATAATGTCACTAACATGGTGACCTCTGAGCACGGTGAGGAGCAGGTAAGATCACTCCTCAATACCAGCTGCTTCCCCACCTAGGCCACATTTAAAACTGGCTACATTTAAAACTGGATCACAAGTTGAGAGAATGTTAAAGGTGAACCAACCATTCCTGGACTGACAATATTTTAATCTTTGGTTTTGATTTTTAAGTGAGAACACTATGATATTTAAATTCTTTTAAACATCGTTTTGGTTTTTTTTTTTTTCCTAAATGGAATGAAGACTTACATCTGTGTCTCTACCAAACCAAATAGTGGACAGAAATAAGAATCCACCGGAGAGATGGTCCCTTAGTAAAGAGCACTGGCTACTCTTCCAGAAGACCCGGGTTCTGTCCCCAGTATCCACATACCAGCTCACATCTGCGACTCCATTCCAGGGAATCTGACTCCCTCGCTTAGACATACATGCAGGCAAAACATCAATGCATATAAAAATAAACAAATCATTTTATTAAAAGGAGAAGAATTTTTTTTTTAAAAAGAAGAAAGAATCAAATAGACACAAAACGATTTTTGGAACAGTTGGCAAGAGTAAAGAGTGGGGTTAAAAATCTGCTCAAATCCAGTGAACTGAAGAAAACAATCTATTAGAACTCGTAGGTGCCACTTCGATATTCCACCAGCTCTCACTGAGAGACTCTAATTCTCTCTGACTGTGCTTGTTGCTTAGAGGGGAGGTTGTTTGCGTGTTTGCTTGCTTTGCTTTTGCAGACAAGGAATCCATGGGGATGAAATTCGAAGCTTCTTTTGGAAGGGACGCTGATTAAATTGCAGGCATCTCTTAGTTTACCAGCTCATCCCTGTGCTGTTGGATCTCACACAATTAGAACTGCCTCATTTTGCAGGGAGCGTGGAGGGGAACTGTGACCGGATGCTGCTGTATAACTAACTGAAAAGGTCTGGTTTCAGAGAAGGGCTAGACTCGGGCAGTTTGGCCTTTATATGCAGCAATTCCAAAGAGCTCACTGAAGTTATAAAAGAGGTGCATGTCCCCTGAAGTCAGCAGCAGAGGTACTGAGACCCTGGCAAAGCAGTTCTGATCAATCTTAACATAAAAGCCTTCCATGTTTTTGTTTGAGCAAGAAAAGAACCCATGTGAGGTTGTGTATCATGTATTCTTAAGCAGGCTGCTTCTGAAGAGGGCTGCCTTTTGTGTTCTCATTCACACTGAATGGTACTGGGAAACAAACCCACACCTAGTTATCAATGACTGATTGCGGTTTGGGTACTTACTAGCCTGGGATTCAACCACAAATACTCTTCTGGGTTCATATTTCAGTTTAGAAGCCACGCACCAACAGCGCAGAACTGATCCCCAGATTTATTTATTTATTTTTATTTTGTCGGTTCAGCACAACCTCATCTTTAGAGCAGCCTAATATTCTGTGAGATCAGTTAATCCCAATTCCCTTGGGAGATTAAGGGAGAAGATAGAGGGTACTGAATGCCTTTGGAGAGAGGAATCGGGCTCAGAGTAGAAAGCTATAAAGTAGTAGGACCCTGCCGAAGGCCATTCTAAGCCTTTTCCCAGAAGGTTCTCCGAGCACAATTCGGTTCAACCTACTGGAACTGTATTTTTATGTGATATAGCCTCTGCTATACAATGATTACATGTACAAGGCGACCCAGTTTTTAAGAAAGTTCTGGGCTCCAGGAATGTGGTGTACACCTGTAATCCCAGTAGGAGGGCAGAGAGTTCTAAGTCAGCCTAAGCTATTAAAGCAAGGCTATGTCTCAAAAAATAAAAGTAAATAAAATGTTATGGATATGTCGATACTAGTTGCTTGAAAGTTGTCCAAATAACACTTTCCCAGGCTCAGAGATGTAGGCATGCCAAATTAAACAAGTTTTCATTTATACAGGACCAACAAAAGCAGCTTCTTCTTATTAAATACCTTTATAGTAGGAAGAATGCATATTATGGAAAAGGCCTCATGTGACATAATTTCCTACTAAGCCTTTTATTAATAATCATATTTCATTACTGATTTGTCAAGGTTTAGACTGTTTGAAAGGGGCTTACCTGACAGAAACATTAAGAAATTTTTTTTTGGAAAGTAATAATAATGGCATTGGTCTTCTTTTTTTTTTTTTTATCAGAAATCACATTACTTTCAAAATCTCTTAGATTCTAGAACTCTCTAACCTTTGAGTTATTAGAATTTCCTTCAGTGAAGGGAGTTTTGCTTTTTTTTTTTTTTAAATCATTTTTTTTTCTATTGAGGAATTCTCCACCTCAGGCCTCGGAGGCAGCAGGTCCTCTTAGGAGAGGCATGACATCAGAGATGTCTTTTCTCCTTGGGGCTATTAGCTGGAAATAGTAACAAAGACCTTTACTTAAGCTGTAGAAAATCTAATTAACAAGAATGATACTGTTAATCTCCATGTTCTTGCTTCCATCCTACAAACACAGATTGCTCTCTAATCCTCATTAGAAGTCTTGAATGATGGCAGAGCAAGAGAAGACACAAAGATTATGAAAAACAACACCAATTAAAAAATAAACATTAAAAGCAACACCAAATAAAAAATAAATACCACAATAAACATTAGAAGTACCACCAGTTAAAAATAAACATCAGAATTGTTTGCTCTCGTTCAAATCATCTGTATATCTCAGAGTGAGTACATTTGAATTTTTCCTAGTAAATATTTTATTCCTTCTTATATGAGGTTGACTGGTTAAATAAACATAATACCAACTATATATATATATATATATATATATATATATATATATATATATATATATGTGTGTGTGTATGTACATATATACCAAATATATGTGTGTGTGTGTGTGTGTGTGTGTGTGTGTGTGTGCGTGCGCGCGTGCGCGCGTG
>JADRCD010211029.1:7457-23703 GCA_019843815.1 Montemys delectorum
TGTGTGTGTGTGTGTGTGTGTGTGTGTGTGTGTGTGTGTGTGTGTGTAACCATTTTAAACTCTGGGGAAAAAAAGGGGATTAACGTTGTGAAGGAATTAGAAATATCTGGTCAGTTGATTTACTGGATTTCCAAATGGCAGCGCGTGCCCGTGTCCTGTCCTGTGTCGTGTGCCTCAGGTGCTACCCCCCTACCCCCACTCCCGTGTTTTCAAGTTGCTTGTGACAGTCTCTCTGAAGATCTACCGGCTGTCTTTGACCCTGCCCATCACCTAAGGCGGGAATCACGTGACTCATTACTCTAATGGCCCGGGAAAGGAAAGGAAACCCCCAAGGGGAGAGAGGGCTGAGAACTGCAACCACTTTCCTAATTGGACTGCGGTGAAAGACACTGAACTGCGGACCGATGCTGGCTGGAGCAGTTGGGACAGCAAAATTGTGTCTACGCTGAAAGAGAGGGCGTTGGCAGACCTGGGGGCTTAATTCTGGGAAGTCTTAAAGCCGCCTAAAGCTGGACGTCTCCAAGATTTAAATTTAGAAACGCTGTTTTAAGAAAGGCTGCCATGGGAAGGGTCTTAGCTCAGTTTTATTTTGTAGCTCTGGTAAGCCTTCTTTTGGTGGTGTTGAAAGCCGGAGGGCATAGCTGTGATGCTCTACTTCCCTTCTGAGTGTTTTTCTGCTAGGGGAGCACCCCTGGAGGAGATAGATGCATGGTGAGTTGGGGAGCCAGCCAGCCAGCCTTGCATTCACACCTTAGCGTTTGCACTTAGGAATTCTGTAGCTCATCATCTCTCAGTTGCTGGCTGTTGGATATGGAACATTCATGATTTCCACAATTAAATGGGGTCAATAATTACCTTGAAGGAAAGTGGAGATAACCAAATAACATGTGCAAAGGGCCTGGCATGTAGCAGATGCTCCAAAACATCATTTAACCATCCATTCTCTTCCCCATCTGCTTTCTACATCACTCACTTTGTGATTCTCTAACTTCTAGCACTCCTGGGTTTCTTCTGTTGTGAAGGTGGAAAGTTCGGGCTGGAGATGTAGCTCAAACGCAGAATACTTGCCTTGAATGCACAAGGCCCTGAGTTTGATCTCTTGGGAAGGAAAATGGGAATGCCAGACTCTAGCTGGGGCAGTATTCCTAGGTGACCTTTGGAATGTAGGAACTTTGTTCTTCCAAATGACAGATCAGATCCCTGCCAAACAGCCAGCTGTGACAGCAGACCACAGAGAACCTTCAAAGTGTACCAGGCCCTCGAGTTACTGAAGAGTTGTCATTGATTTTGTCCCAATCAAACACCAGCTCTGCAAAATCAGCAGGATAACAAAAGCCTCCGAGTTTATCTTTGACCTCCTAACCCAGTCACGTCCTCACTGGATGATCTTCCGATTTGACTGGCCTTTGCTCCTAATGTTCACCTGCCGTCTGCCCTATGGAGATACTGCCCCATCAGCAGACAGTGGTCACACTACCCAGCTGCCACGTTGGCTGCCTCTGTAAACTTTCCCCCTTGACTCTTTCCCGAGGCCCCAGGCCTTCACCGTGGCCCCTGCATCTCTGCAAACAATTTTGTCATATTTCCATTAAAAGGGACAGCTAAATCAATATTTTAATCTGTTTTGTTGCCAAAATTCGATGATCTGTTGCAGTTCTTACCCAGCACAACCAATCCTTAATGTTAAAATGTTTTTAATGTTGTCTATAAACCTGTTCTAACTGGTTTTCTATTCCATCTTCAGAGTGAAACTTTGATATGTAGCTTTAGCAACATTTCCTTATATTTTTCCTAAGTCAGAGAAATACTATTTTATAGTTAGTGGTGAATCTAATTGTATATGTCCTTTGCAACCATTTTCCAAGATTTCCCCTATAATTGCACTTTGGAGGATTTTTAGATATGCCAATCCCGAATTAGTCTACTAAGCTTCCTATTTCAATAATTGTGGCTTCCAACCTATAGACTAGACTCAGTCCACCTGATACTCAGTATGCTGCTATAATTCCATTAGGCCTTTGATGTTTGTATCTACATTTAATGACTGGCAAATCTTCATAAACTAAATCCGTCATGTCTATAATTGGCAGTGTTGGTAAGTTGTGTTGAATAATTCTTCTATCAGGCTTTTTAATTATTACATAAAGCAATCCTCTCTTTTTTTTTCTTTATTTAAAATATCTCCTTTCCCAGGTTTCCCTCCCCCCCAAAAAAAAGAAAGAAAGAAAGAAAGAAAAGAAAAGAAAAGAAAAGAAATTAAAATAAAAAAACAAAAACTAAAACAAACCCCTGTTACCTCCCTCCTCCCCCTGCTCACCATCCCAACCCCTCCTGCTTACTGGTCCTGGCATTCCCCTACACTGGGGCATAGAACCTTCACAGGGCCAAGGGCCTCTCCTCCCATTGATGACCAACCTGGCCATCCTCTGCTATACATATGCTCCTGGAGCCATGAGTCCCCCCCATGGTTGGTGGTTTAGTCCCTGGGAGCTCTGAGGGTACTGGTTAGTTCATACTGTTGTTCGTCCTAAGGGGCTGCAAACCCTTCAGCTCCTTGGGTCCTTTCTCTAGCTCCTTCCTTGGGGACCCTGTGCTCAGCCCAATGGATAAAGCAATCCTCTCAAATATTTTTTTCTGTTTTATCTTTGATGTTATAATTTGATTTTATAGGCGAGAGGTTCACAAACTCTTTTTCTGTAAAAGGCCAGATAGCGTCTCAGAGTTCACATGTCATACCATCATCTCTAAGTGCAGCTACTCAGCCCTGCCACTGGGACCCCATGTCAACCACAGAAAATACAGACCTGAGTAAGAGGGCTGGGGTCAACACAGCTCTATTTATGGACATTGAAAGTTGAACCTCATGTGTCATCAAGTGTTACTCTTCTTTTGATCTTTTTTTCCAACTACTTAAATATGTGAAAACGATTCTTAGTTTGTGGGCCATACAAAAGGAGGCAGAAAGCTTGAGTTGCCCTGTAGCTATTGCTTTCTAAGTATAATACAGTTTCTGGCTAAAGGTAGATTTAGGTTTTATGGAGACTGAAGCCTTTCTAATTAGGGGAACTTTAAGAAAAAGAATACAAGGCTGAGAGTGTTGCCCAGTGTTGGAGCACTTGCCGAGTGTATGTGAGACCCTGGAGGGATCAATCTCCAGTACTCCAAAAGAAGATGGAGAAAGAGAAGAGGAAAAAAAACAAATTACATTTCCAAGATTAGTTACAGTAGTTTGTAAGCAAGCCATGCATATGGGAAGCTCTGGACCTGAGCTTTAGAATTCAGGCGACTCTTTGCTAACTAGGAAGATGCTGGAAGATTCTGCTGTGGAAGATCTCAGAGCTGGTTGTTGAATGGAGTCACCAAGGGGACCTTTTCAGCTTCAAGTTCCAAAGCTCTGAGAGATGGCCTGAGTTACACAGACACTCTGGGGTTGAGCCTGAGAATCAGTGGCTCCCTAAGATGAAGCCACCATGCAACCAAGGCTGGAAATTTCTACTTATTTTTTTGCTTTTGCTTTTGAGACAGCTGGCCTTGAATTCACAACGATCCACCTGCTTCTGCCTCCAGTGTAGGCCACTACACCCAACCCTCAACTCTTGCATTTTATAACAGCGAATCCAACAGACCTGGTGCCCCCAATACAGCCATTGCTCTGATCACACTGCTTGCAAGGGTATAATAATATTGTCATGGACTCCTAGACCAAATAGCTAGCTTTATCTTTTATCTTTATTTTTTTTTCAGTATTATTACATAATCTCAGCTGAAGATACATACACCACACACCCACACACTTCGCTTATCTACTCTCACGGTTTCTTTCTTTTTTTTTTTTTCTTTACATGGCCAGGACTCACTCTAGCCCAGGCTGGCCTGTGTCTAACTCTGTCACTCAGGCTGTCTTTAGACGCACAGTGATCCTCCCACCTCAGCCACCCAAGTGCTGGGATTATAGGCATGAACCACAAGCTGGCCTATTCCCTCTCTTACCTGTGAGTTAACCCGCATGTAGTAAATTGAGTCTTTTGGGGCTCCGCCTGCTTTAGCATTCATTATTGTTAATGTTATATATCTAACACTAAAGCATCTGAAATAGTTATTTCTGTTTCTTTTGTTTGTCTTTTTGAGACAGGGTCTTAGGTTTCCCGGGCTGGCCATAAACACACTGCCTGAACTCCAGCTCCACATTTCTTCTCTTTCCCAACCGCTAGGATTATAGACTTGTACCATCATATGCCAGACTCTTCAGAGTCTGAAATCTTCGAGTTGGCACACATGTCAGGTAATCTATACAACAAATAAATGGTCTGTAGGGACACCTGACAGCTCTGTCATCGCAGCCGAGAGAATTGGGCTAATAAGCCTCGACATGAGGATCTGAGTTGAGTCATTTGTTATTGCCTAGGATTAATCATCGGATTCATAGAAGCCTGCCTTCATGTCCCTGTGAGCACTGCTTTCCCCAGGGTTGTTCAGTGATGACATTATTCCATGATGCTGAGATGCCTCTTTGATTGACATGGGGCAGCGGTTCTGTGTGTAGAACAGGTAGACAGGCTGTTGAGCTCATCTGTTTTTGGCCATCTGGGAGCCTATGTTGCTTTCAGTAAACAAATGCGGCATCACTGCCAGTAATGAAGCTCTGGAAGCTTCATGTTGGGGTCTAAGAAGACCTGGCCTCGCTTTAGTGCCTCATTAATAGGTTATTACCTTATTCTGTATCTTATGAATAGTATTTTGTCCCTTATTAATTAATTAATTAATAGGGACTTCAGAATTTATTGTACCATGAAACTTGCAGACTCAAATGCCTCTGGTTTTGTTCACTGCCAGAAAGCAAAACCACTTACTTTGATCATTCGGAAGCATGTAGAGAAAGTGCTGATTTGGCTCTTTCTGGGGCCGTATGGTGTTAATGGAGACAAATACTGCCTCTCCCCTGTTTAGAAGTTTTCATTCCTGGAAGCAAGTTTCTATCATGTCAAATGCTTCTTCCCACCAGGACTACCAAATTATCCATTCACGCATCTTTTCATATGAATACGTATACGTAGTATGTGTATAGTATGAATGTGTATACGTATATATGTATATATACATAAATGAGTCCTAACAGGGTGCTAGGGACTATGATGGATGCTGAAGGTCCAACCTGCTGTCTCAGAGTTTAGGTTCCCATGGGGAGTGTGTTGGCTAGGCCTTTTTGTCTACTTGACACAAGCCAGGGTCATCTGGGAAGAAGGAATTTCAGTTGTGAAAATGTTCCATCAAACTGACCTGTGGGCAAGCCTGTGGGAGCATTTTCTTGATTAATGATTGATGTGAGAGGGCCCAGCCTACTGTGTGCAGTGCCAACCTGGGCAGGTAGTCTTGTCTTGTACAACAAAGCAAGGTGAGCAACCCAGTAAGTGGCACTTCCCCATGGTCTGTGCTTCAGTTCCTGCCCCCAGGTTCCTGCCCTGAGTCCCCTGCACAATGGATCAGAAGCTGTAAGCCGAAATAAACTCCTTCCTCCTCAAGTCGCTTTGGGTCCTGGTGTTTATCACAGCAATTGAGAGCGAACTAGAGCAGAGGAAGGAACACCAAGAGACGCACACTAAGTGATAAGTGATGTGGAGGAAAGGAAATGGTGTCTGCATGATGAAGGATAGAAGGAACCTGTCTATACAGACCTCAAAGAACACCTACAATGAGCTGTCCCGCACATAGGCACACTTTGAAATGGTAATACTAGGTCAAAGAAAACATGTAACATGATAAAGTTAACTTTAGTTATCGTTAAAGATATTATTTCAATTAATTTATTAATTAAATTAATTACAAATGATAATGTTTTATATATTTATATATTGTGATATTATATTTATTATTTATAATTATGTTTAATTTATAAATAATAGAATTATTTATAATATAATAATATAATTTATATAGAGTATAGAATTATAAAATAAATTATATAATTTGTATCTGTATATTATAATTAATTAAATTAAAATATCTTTAAAGATACTATATTTAAAGATAACTTTAGTTATCACTTGATTTTGTACTTTCAATATGCTTACTAGAATATTTAAAATTGTATATGTGGTTCACATTATGTCTCTATTGAGCCTCACTGATTGTCCAAGTTAGGTCTCTATTGCTGTGATAAAATACCATGACCAAAACCATATTAGGCAGGAGAGGGTTTATCTGGGTTATAGTATTTTATATCCATCATGAAGGGAAGTCAGGGCAGGAACTCAAGGCAGGAACTGATGCAGTGGCCATGTAGGAAGTCTGCCTACTGGTTTGCTCCCATGGCTCTCTCAGGATGCTAGTTTTCTACAGCATGGGACCATCTGCCCAGGGGTGGCTCACCCACAATTATTAATCAAGATAGTATCTCAAGGACTTCCCCATAGGCTGCTGGCTGCTCTCAGTGTGTTCCTGTAGTGGGCCTGCAGGAATCCAGAGAGAGTCTAGAGCCTTCTCCTTTCTCACCTATCCATCATTTCCTTCTGCTGTCTTGTCTGGTTCTGAAAGAGGTCTTTCTGGGAGCCTTCTCATAAGCATAGTAACCCTGTGTCTCTAAGCATAGTGTGTGTGTGTGTGTGTGTGTGTGTGTGTGTGTGTTGGGTGTGCTAAGTTTTAAGAATTCTCTTACTCCCAATTTGGGGTGCATTTGTTCCCTTTCTTATTGTAAGGAAATTCACTCCGACCCTACACAAGGTTGTGGACGATGACTACATAGCACCCCATTCAGTTTACCAAGGATGATTCAAGATCCTAACATGGCCCAGACAACTAAGCAGCTATTCTAGGGCTACCTATTTTTCAAGATGGCATGTGGTTTCTCAGGAGTGGTTATGAACTGGCACCAGCATTTGTTGGGGGGGGGGGTGAGCCAAGGGACACTGTGACTTGAAGATACTTTTGCTGACAACATTTATGTAACATAACAACAAGAACAGAGAAAGTTCAACAGTTAAGAGTATATACTGCTTTTGCAGGGGACCCAAGTTGGGTTTCCAGCACTCAAGTCATGAGACTAACAGCTGCCTCTAACTACAGCTCCAGGGGTTCTGACCCACTGTGCTGGCCTCCCAGGCGCCTGAATTCAAAGGCACATGCCTACATAACACACACACACACACACAGGGGGGGGGGGAGAGTTAAGAATAAGTAAAAAAAAAAAATAAAAAGAACAAGAAGTAGAAGGTTCATGTGTCAAAGCTGCCCTTCTATGCATGTGGTAAGTCTCAACTTACATCATTTGTGCCAAATCATTTTCCTTTCTTATTAAGCTGACTCCTATATATTAGTTAGCTTTGCATTTGGCAAGACAAAGGGAACACTAGAAATTAAAATGAGGGACTTTTGGCCGAGTTTCACAGCTGTCATTTCCATATTTGACCTTTTCTCTAGATGCTAGAATTGACTAAAAGAAAACACCAAAATCAAGATTTAAAATAAAAATCCAGTCAAAACCAGAATAGAATCAAAACAGCAATAACAATAGAAGGGAAGTGGGATGAGTGTCATCTTACTGTACAACTGCAGAAACAACTGTCCTGTACATTTTATTAAATTATTTTGTGTGTATGTATTTATGCAAAAGAAAGAGACAGAAAGAAAGAGGAAGGGAAAGAGAGATATGGCATGGGAGAGAGAGGAGAGAGAGAGAGAGAGAACCATGGGGGAGATTGTGTGAGAGAGACAGAGAGTAAGAGAGCGAACAAATCATGACAAATCATGGCGCGTGCGTGCGTGCGTGCGTGCGTGCGTGCGTGCGTGCGTGTGTGTGTGTGTGTGTGTGTGTGTGTGTGTATGGACAACCTGAAAAACTCAGCTCTCTCCTTCTGCTATGTGGGTTCCAGGGATAGGACTTAGGTCATCAGGCTTGGAATTAAGAGCCTTTACCCACCTACCCACCCATCTTGCCTGTCTCACGTCATGCTTTGAAATCAGTTTCCTTTTGTGCTTTATGTTTCTATGGACTAAAATCAAAACCTAAAGGAACTCTGAACTCACATTTATAGATCACCAACACAACAGACCTGCAGTGAGGTAAAAAACCCACTAATACAGCCACCACTGAGTTAAGAGGGTTTGGAGTAGAACTCTCTCAGGGTCTCACTTTCCCAAGCTGGCTTAAACCCTTGGCAATGCTCCCGGCTTAGCCCAAGTGCTGTGATTATAGGTGTGAGCCACTGTGCCCTGCAATCACGTCGAAGCCATAATTACATCTTGAAGAGAATTACGTTTTATACTGATAAACATCCACATGATGTCCACCCTTCTGGATGTTTCCTACATGTTTTTATATGTGGTAGAGGATCTGGGGGACGAGGGAGAGGAGCATGTGAGCAGGTGGATATGAATTCTCTCTTATTAACCCCATAGCTTCAAACATTACACATTTCAAAGGCAAACCTCCTATGTTTAAAGGAATCATTTTACTGTGCAAGAAAAAAAAATGGAGGACAGAAATCGATAGTGGATTTCTGAAACAGAAAGAAAATCATTTGGGTTAAAAACACTGGAAGTTCTTCAGGACTGGCAGCCTTCCCTTGCATGCTTCGGGTGTTGGGTGTATGATGAGCCAGGATCCTTTCTTAGTTCTCCTAGCTCCACTGTACACACCAGTGCTACAAACAGCCCATCATTTTAGGCATCCTTTTCTAGTACTTTTGTCTCAGTTGACTGCTTTCTTTATGTGCTGTGTTAGATTCTTTTTGTTTTTTAAACACTAGGAACAAAGCCATGGTCTTCCTTGTGCTAGGCAAGTGCTCTGGTCCTAAACTAGTCCTAAGCTTTTTTTTTTTTTTCAACCAGGGACGAATTGTTTAGGCCTGCCTGACCTTAAACGGCTCCTGAGGGTTGGGATTACAGGCATGATCCAAGACACCTAGCTTTGAATCTTTGACAGCTCTGTCTTAGAATCTTTGAGTTTCCCTGTGTGTGCAGATTACTTACCTTTTTGGAATATTGACATTTGCATCATTGGGATCCTTAGACCAGCTGTCTTGAGTCTGGTACTATCAGCGTTCCTGTTGAATCTGAACCGCATTCTATGCACGATCTGTCTTCAAACTGTGAGTGTCCTCCTCTTTTCCTGTAAGCTTTGTGATTTGTTTGTTGTTGTTGTTGTTGTTGTTGTTGTTGTTGGTGGTGGTGGTGGTGGTGGTGGTGGTGGTGGTGGTGGTGGTTGTTAAAAAATAGACATGTCTTCTGGGTAGGGTGAATGAAATACAAAGACAAGCCAAAAACTGTGTACTGGCTCCCGCTCTGTGGTTCTCTGTGGTCCCAGGTCCATCTCCAGTTCCAGGCAGCCATTGCTCTGGGATCCTGCTTATCTGGGAGATCTGAGAACTGTTGTGGGGTTTCATTTCAACTTCTTGTTAGTTTTTTTGTTTGCTGCTTGGGAGTCACAACCCCCAAGTTCCTTACTCACCACCCTGGGAAGCTAGAAGTCCTCAGCCTAGACTCTTCACCCAAAGGAAATGAGAGCCCCTGAGAGAAGCAAGCAAGAGAGCAATAAAAAAGAGAGACAGCCTCCCTGGTGGCATGCCTTGCTAAGCCCGGTGACACAGTCCTGCCAAGCTTCTGTGGGCTCAGCGGACTCAGTAGAGGGACCCTCTTTCAGAGGAAGTTCAGGGAGCTGCTGGTACAGACAGAGTGGTACTTTACAGACACAAGCACCAGGTCCAGAGTGAGAAGAAAGCAAGCAGCTTCCAAAACCTCCAGCTCACTTCTGCCTCCTCCCCACCAGGAATTCAGGACTGCAGGCCACAGTTAGGTCAAAGACTCAGAATTCTCATCCAATGTCAGAATTGTATATCCTTCTTATATGTCTTAACGAGGTTTCTCTTGCTGTGATAAAACATCATGACCAAAAGCAACTGGGAGAGGAAAGGGTTTATTTGGCTTACACAATTACATTTGGTAATCCATCACTGAGGGAAGTCAGGTCAGGAACTTTAGGCAGGAACCTGGAAGCAGGAACTGAAGCAGAGGTCAGGGAGGAGTGCCCACAGGGAGCTGGGCCCCCTACATCAGTCATCAATCAAGAAACAACCACTCAGGCTTGTCTACGTGCAACCTGATGGATGCCTTTTCTTAACTAAGGTTTCCTCTTTCCAGATGAGTGGAGCGTGTGCCAAGTGGACAAACACTAGCCGGACATAATGTTGCTGACCTTGTGGTTACTAGGGCCATGAAATTGATATAAGCAATATTTATGGGAACACTTATAATTTATGGTTTCATTCGATATATACTTTGTTAAAAAAAATGATGCGTGTGTACGCATACTCATGCCACTGGGCATATGAGAAGTTCGGAGGACAACCCGCAGGTGTCTGATCTCTCCTTTGACAATGCAGGGCCAGGGATGGAGCTCAAATCATCAGGCTTGGCAGCAGGTGCCTTTACCCATTGAGCCATTTCACCAGCCTTGCATTTGATGGACATTCTAGGTATCCATGCTGCACCTCCTTTATTCATTTAAAATTCCCATTAAAGGGAGAAATTTCTAGGTAATTGTCTTCCTAATGTTCATCATTTCATTTTTATTTTGATTTAAACCAAACTTCCCAAAGAAGCTTTTTTTGTCTTACCATGAAAATTAAAGATAATAATAATAATAAAATCAGAATCCCAAAAGTATGTTTGCTGTTGTTTTGGGAACAGGTAAGCTATTCTTCCCCATTTCCAGAATCCCCTCCAACACCCCCATTTACGACAGGGTCACATGAAGCCTGACTGGCCCCAAACTCATCCTGTAGCCCAGGCAAGCATGGACTTCAGTATGTAGCTAACAACTGCCCTTCGGGATCCTCCTGTCTCTACCTCTGTCAGTCACCCCTCCCCCCCATGACCTCAGTCACCCTCAGGCCCAGCTTTTCTCACATTGCCAATTATCTTTTTTTCCCCCCTCAGCTGGGGTGACAGTTTGAACTCGGCTGCAGGCAACAGAACCCACTTAGGCAATTGGGGTGAAGGGTATCCATTATCAGCCGATGGCCACCTTACAAACTCACTGGATAAACTACAAGAATCTAGAGCCAAGGTCAAGTTTCCTGAGGTCAAGAATGGCAATACCCTGGTGGAGCAGAAATGCTGACACCAAGCAGCAGAATCAAAAGCTGCTGACCAAGACCTAGAGATGTAAGGATGTCAGTGGTTTCTGTTCATATTTTGAGAGAGTTGACTTTACAACGATGGCATGGCATAAGCCAGCTAAGAGATAGTGAGAGGAGCAGAAAGTTAGAGGCCATGGAGAGTGTCTTAAGGAGAAAGCAATGGAAAAGAGGATCTCAGAAATGTCTATCAGGCTGGGGAGATGGCTCAGATAGCTTGCTGTAAACCATGAGGGCCTGAATTTGGGTTCTTAGCACCCAAGGAAAAGCTGGTCATGGTGGCATAAGTCTGCAATGGCATCACTCGAGGGCAGAGATACTCAGATCGCAGGGCTCACTGGGCAGCCAGTCTGGTTGAAACAATAACCTCCAGGCTCAGTAAGAGATCCTGTCTTGAAAACTAGGGCAGAGAATAATAGATGAAGATACTGACCTAAGTCTTCCACACATCCATGCATGGTCTAATACATTTACATGCCTCCCTTCCCTACATACAACACACACACACACACACACACACACACACACACACACACACACACTCATGTACGCACGCATGCACACACGTGCACACACACAACTAGTAAGTTTATTAGTCATTAAGGGTGTGGTTAGTAATTGCAGGAAGATGAATGGACTCTAGATTCAGGGCACAGTGGGTGGAGGAGCGGGAGGTAAGGACAGCATCCAAGCATCCAGCATCTGTCCAAAAGCTTCTGTAAAGTGGGGAGCAGATGATGGTTAAAGGATGGTATAGGAGGGACAAGGCAGTATTCTCAACTGGGAAACAGAAGCCGCTACGAGTCCGTGTCTTGATGCTGTCATGACTAATTCAGTTGGGAGGAAGTAACTGAGGACACGCTGTAGAGCAATGCCTGGTGGGTACAGTGGGGTTCCCGAACAGGTGGGAGGTGATGGGACCCGTAATTCCAGAAGTGAAGAGTAATGAGGTTAGAGACTTGAAATACTTGCATGGAGGACTGGGGAGAAAGTACTATGAGTCTCAGAAGAGGATCAGTGATGCAGAAAACCTGCCCTTATACATGAAATATTGCAGGTCTGGCAAAAAGGCTCAGCAGGTGAGCTGGCTGGCTTTCATTGGCCTGAAATAAACCTGGGACTATTTGGAAAGAGGAACTCGCAATTGAGAAAATGCCTCTGAGGGCCCAGCTCATTGTGGGTGGTGCTGCCCCTGGGCAGATGATGCTGGGTTGTTTCAGAAAGCAGTCTGAGCAAGCCATGAGGAATGAGCCAGTAAGCAGAGGCCCTTCATGACCGACTTCCGCTTCAGATCCTGCCCCCCCCCGCACCCACCCCGGGTTTGACCTTGAGTCCCTGCTCTGGCTTCCCTCCATGATTGTGACCTGAGCAGAAATAAACCCTTTCCTTCCTGTGTTACTTTTGGTTGTGGTGTTGTATCACAGAAAGAAATGCTAAGATAGCAGGCATAGGTGCTAGTCACCATGCATGCTGGCCTGAGTCCAATCACTATTAATTGTGTAACAGAGCTTTTCCCGGGGAGATATAACACACGTCTACTCACCTGAGAGGGAACACATGACAAACCAAAGTATGAATACCACCGAAGTCCAACTTCATGAACCAATGACTTTTATTGAGGTTGCTTATAAGACTCTGGGTGACGGGTTGCTTGCAGGAGCAGAAATGACTCAAAGACAGGTGCATCACCAAGGCCCTCTCCAGCATGGGTGACAGCTTTGCTCATATGAAGTCTTCTTTGCAGTAGGAATGGTTAGCCTTTATTGCTCACACTAGCAGGGAGGGGCCTGGTAAATCTGGTCAGTTTCAGGGACTTCCCGAAGCTATTCTGAGTTGCTACCCTCCTGCTTAAGGAGCTTCCCTGCACGACAGAATGTTTCTCATAAACTTACTACATGTTGGAAGCAGAGAACCAGCTCCTTCAAATTGTCCTCTGATCTCTACACATGTGCTGTGGCACAACTCCCCTTCCAATAAATAAATAGAAGTAATTTTTAAAAATTGAATGATTACAAAGATTTAGTATGCAGATCCTAAAGAGCTGGGCTAGCTGAGTTGAGGTGGGCTGGGTTGTATGATCCAGTAAACCCGGCAGAAATAAAGATATTCCAAAGAGACACTTGCTTAGCTTGACCTATTGAGACAATAGACTCCAAGAAAGGGGAATTCTCTAGGAATCTTATGATGGGAGAAAAAAAAAAAAACTCCTGTTGAAGAGTAGGATGGGGCTGTGTAACTTGTCTCCACATTCTAAAATCTCATCAGACCACCTTGTAAGGTGAGACTGAAGCCCAGACAATAATGGGCCATCCCGAAGATGAACTTAGGGTTGGCAACACTGGTTTTATCTGTCCATCTTCCCAAGGTGGCTGCATTGAATAAATCTACTTGCTTTTCATTATAGTTGGTTATTTTCATTAACTTCTCATAGACCTGTTGCCAAACTTCATTTCTTGGGTATAGACTCTGACCCCAAATTTGATAACCTACTACACATGACTGAGGTGGACAAACCTTACAGAAAAGCTAAGATAACTTCGGGTTTCATCAGTAAACCCAATCTAAACTGAACCCTAAAAAACGAAAGGAATTTGCCGGCTTGTAAGAGAAAGTCCAAAGGTGTGGAGGTTTCAGGCACACACTCAACAGTGTGCGTGTGACTGCTCTACTTGACCCATGCGGATGGTGACGTTTCTCTTCTCTTCCCCCTTTCTCTCAAGGCTAGACAATGGTTAATTACAATAACCAAGGTTGTACACTCAAGAGGGAGGGGAGGGGAGTAGAAGATTGGGAAGGAAGCATAACACCTTTTCCTCCCTTCCTCCCATCCAACCTTCTACCATTTTTATCCCACTGGCAGGATCTTTAAAAAGTCCAGGGAAGCCTAGAAGCAGCTCCCCCATGCAGACTGGGCAAGGGACAAGTGGCAGGTGAGCCTGCAAACGGCAGGAAGGTGTCTTAGCAGGTTCAGGGGACACTGGGCAGCCAGATGGATTAGCCCTCTTCTGTGTGGCCTTAGATCAAGTTGGGTGGCACCCAAATGTCTTAATCAGCCCTAGCCTGAGGGGGTTTCTGGAGCTTAAGTACCAAGTCAGGACTTGGGGTTGTCTTTGGGAAGCGGGGGATGTAAAAGTGGAGTATCCAGGTAGTTGTATTCTGTGAAGGATACTTGTACTGAAAGAAGAATATGTGCTGGCTGGGGAGGGATGGGGCTTGGCTCTGGCTGCTATTGTTTCTGAAAGTTAGCACTCTGTCCTTCCTTCTGTCCTTCAATAGGGACCCCATAGTCGTAGGCCACTGGCTTGACTGGTTCAAGGCTACAGGCTCTCATGTTCCCTTAAGGCAGCCTCATCTTCGTTCTCTTCAATGACGTAGATTTGTGGTTTACTCTACGGCACCGAGGGTGGATGAAATGGCTAGCAGTTAGTTTTGTCTGCCTTTCAGCCTTCCTGGGGGAAATTGTCTCTAATCTTCTGGTGGTTCTAAAACAGGCTCAAATGACAGACAGCCATATTTTGTCTTTTAAACAGACCATGTGATCTAAAGTAGGCCAATCGGATACTCTTTCCCAGAATTTGAGTTGGGGACAGACACAGTCAAGCTGGAGAGAAGCTGGGGTTGGCTGGCTGGCAGCAGTGCCCTGGAGAACCACTCTGGAGAAGAGCAGGTGTTCTCAGCGGGGCTCTCCAGCACTGTCTGCCCGGCCACCAACTCTCTGTATTCTGTGACCTGCCTGCTGCTCCTTGCTTCATTGAAAGGAAAATTTTCTGTCCCTAAGACCCAAAAGCCTCCAAGAGAGAGTCAGTGTGATTTAAAGGCTTAGTCCTAAAATGCTTCAGAGCTAAGTTGGATCTTCCTTCCTAGTAGCATTTGGGATGAAAGTATCGTAATTATGAGAGTCCAAGGACAGTGTTCACTGCTCGGTACCCACGAACCATGCACACACGCCCTTTAAGATCAGTGAGCTTATTTATCTTGTGACTTCAAAGTACCTTAGGAATTTTTCTTTTTCATCTAACTAATGTAAAAATCATTCTTCAGGGTAATACTATTCTTTCGTCTGACTGCCATATCCTTATACTTATCACTATTACACATATTTTACTTTTTTCACCCGACAGTGGCTTGCTAGATAACTTGTGCTGGCCCGGAACTCAGTATAAGGCCCAGGCTGGCCTCAGCCGCCTGAGTTCTGAGACTTTTTCCACACATTTTACTGTCAGTTTAGAAATACTTAGCTGAAGACTATAGTCTGATCATTCACAGAGGCATATATATCCAGTCCTAAACGCTGTGTTTACAAATAATTTATTATTTCATACATTTGTTTTTCAGCAAAAAAAAATGCATAGTTTATCATTTTCAGATTCTCTTTTCCATATTCAAGACAGAAGGAAACAAATGTCTCAGAAAAGTAAAATCATAGCAAACCGTACAACAGAAATGAAAGGCAATTTGTTCAGTCACATGCACAGGATTGACCTGAATGATGTCTGCTTCTGTAGGTGATTTTGCTTCATTTTTCTGGAAAAATCTGAGATGATGATGAAGTAAGGCTCTTCCGTCTGAATACGCCACGGACTTGAAGCCCCCTTACAGTCCAGGCGGGAGGTTTTCACATCCTGAGAATGAATGCCTCTCTAGCTAAGTCAGCCTTAGAGTGAGGGCTGGGGCCAGGGTGGCCTGAGAAGAATTCTTTATGCCTGCGTTATTCCTTACTCCCACCTTTCTCTACTATCACCATGTATGAGCTTTAACAACTGTCCATGAGACCTTTCCATTTGATGTGTTAAGTCCTGCACCCACCCACCCCAGCCTCTGCCAAGCATGGGAAGACAGACAGCCCCTCAAGTAAGGCAGATGGCTGAATGCCTAAGCACACTGGGAATCCTTTTAGGAACCTGTCGTCTTCAAGGCTGGTTTTTGTGGAAAGTAAAGGCTTCAAAGGTGGTTGGAATGGCTTGGGGAGAGCTGAGATGCACATTCGAATTCAGAGCGACCACATGCCTAAGCAAAAGGAAAAATCGCTATGGAATCCTCCCCACAGCCCCCAAAGGAAAGTTTTCCTGTCTAGGCAACAATACGTGGGGCTTATGATCTCCTTATGGAAGAAACAA
>JADRCD010211030.1:6273-46848 GCA_019843815.1 Montemys delectorum
GAAGGAAGAAAGAAAGGAAGGAAGGAAGAAAGGAAGGAAGGAAGGAAGGAAGGAAGGAAGAAAGGAAGGAAGAAAGGAAGGAAGGAGGGAAGGAAGGAAGGAAGGAAAAAGGAAGGAAGGGAGAAAGGAAGGAAAGAAGGAAAAATATCCCTAAGCCACATCTTTTCTGGGAAAGGCAGAGGCCCCAGCTCATAGCAACAGTTCATTTCCCTGGAATGAAGCCTCTGCAGGCAGAAAAATGCAGTCCCTCCTGGCCCTCCAGGACCAGTCCCCGACGGGAACACGTACTCACCTCTGCACTCATACTTGAGGTCCGAGAAATAGACCATTTCTTGGGAGAAGACAAACAGACCCAGCCGTCCCCCAGCATAGGTTTGGTCATAGATTGGTCCTGAGTCAGCCATGACTTGCTTTCCTTCATGCACTAGGACTCTACAACAGGCAAAGAAGGAAGAGACAAAAGAGAACTTGAACTCAGAGGCACATTCACTGGAGGCCTGGGGCTGATTTTAAATGGCAGCCGTTGGCTGAGAGGAATCTGTTCTCCCTGTTTAGTGCTGAAGATGAAAGCATGGCCTTGTGTACACTATTCAAGTGGTCTGATCTACCACTGAGAGACACCCAGACAACCCAAGAGGGACCTGGAGCCCCACCCTCTGCTCAGGGTCTGGGCAGGACTTGCTTTCTCTTTAGAACACCAACTCCTGTCATTGCAGCAGAATCTGAAGAGCCCACTCCTTCTCACAGGCAAACTTGCTGTGCCCTTGGTGTGTATGACTGCAAGAAGCCAGTGACTACAAAGTGCAATAGGTTGCCTTTAAGAGCCAAGGCAGTATAAAGAATAAAGGATGTTTCCTGACTGCTTGGGGGAGGTGGGGGGCGGGCGGGGGAAGTGCCTGTTTCTCTTCCCTGAGTGTGGCTCCCAACGCTTTCATTTTCCCGGAAGATCCCGAGTCTCATCTTTGTCCCATTCTCTAAGAGCTGCCTGAGAGTGGGAGCAGGACTCTCTTCCTGGCTCAGAATGAGTAGAGATGGCTCAGAATTTCCCAGTGGAGCACATGACAGATGGGACCTCTTTGCAAGGACATTATTCTCACCCCACACACACACACACACACCCAGACACTCAGGGATCTGCAGACGCCAGAGAGCCCTCAGAGGTGAGACTGAGCAGGAGAGCATTTGCTTGTCATGTACAAAAAAAAGTGGACTCCATCCAGATGGATGTGGGGTAGTTTGTATAGCAGCCAATAAGTATTTAAGACATGGCTTACTTCTCAGGTGTTTAAGGTAAGCAATGTATAGGAAGGATGCAAAATAGGTGAGAAAGGGCATTTAAAAGGAATCCAGAGAAGAATATAAAAGTGCTCATTACAGCATAGTTATTTATTGATACTCTCCCATGGGAAGGTAGACAGAGAAGGCAAATTGTCCATCCAATGGAAAAGTCATCTATGCATTGGGAAACAGACTATCCATCTGATGAACAAAGCTACCTGGCCATCCAGTGGAAAGGCAGACTGGTTAGCCTACCCACTGGGATGAGGCTTATCACTGAAAACATGCAGCTGCCCTTACCTCATGTAGCCTGTCTTAGGCCTGTGGATCAGGTGCCACCTGTAAGCTGTGTAATCCTTCCAGCCAATGTTTTTGGGGTCATGCCATAGAGTTCGAACCTGTGGAAGAGGAGCATTGTTGAAAGGTGAGCTATGTGCCTCTCTACCATTCTTCTCCCCCTAGACTGTACAAAGCAATGCCCCACTTACTGTACTACCTCCCTAGTACACACATTTTGTTTTATATGCTCTATTTTCAAATGCTGGATCATCTACCCTATTATGCTCAGCTATGGGATACTACAGGGTGCACCTAAGTCCAGGTGTTGAGTGTGTTACAGTTAGCACTAAGGGCATGACCACTTGACCCAGAGAGTCATGGGTATGAATTCATAGCTTCTGCTTCTTGGGTGTGGAGCTATGAACAGAACTGATACTGTCAAGTCCTATCTCTGCAAAACACTGGACATGTGTTCAATCTTATCAGCCATATTTTCAGAAGCACTCTGCATTTGGTGTTTGCTAAAGTAGGTATTGGACACCAACTATTAAAATGATTGCTATTTGATTAAAATTAAGGGCAGAAGTGTATCTCTCTGGAACGGGTTAGGAGTGCAGGGTCTGTCTAGAAAAGGTCATCAACTGCCCAGTCCCTCACCTGGCCTTCTGTGTTTCCTGTGTGCCACAGGGCATTCCTCAGGTGCTCGCCAGTACCAGTCGTGGAGTTTACCACTTTGAGTGACACACCAGAGTAGCCATAAGCCCGACTGGGCTTGTCTTCCCAGTAGGTCTGGGTCACCTGCTTCCACATCACGACATAGAAGCGGCTGCTTGACTGATAGCCAAAGACGAAGCCAGCATAGTCATCATCCCGGTCAGTGTTGACATAGAAGGTGCCACTGAAGTCCACAGACCCAAACTCATCGAAACCTGAGTGCAAAGAAAACATGGATGGTCTGGTGGCCCAGGGAAAACCACATCAGGGACTTCAGGAGTCCATTTCACAGAAACATGGATCTGAAGAACTTAGATTAGCTTAGGTAACCTCTGCTCTTCACTGAGAGATCGGCCAAAGGACTTGTGACCCAGTTGACAGTTTTGTGACAGAGGGTTCAGTGTATCATGTTTTGTTTCAGAGAGTCCATAATATGAACAGGCTTACTGAACACCAAATTCCAGAAGCCAGAAAGTTGCAAACCTGTGCTTTCCCAGAGCCCTTAACCAGATTGTAAAGGGGGGCACTATTCCACAGACCAAGGAAGGGTAAGGCCACCAGAAAAAAAAAATGATCCTGAATCCTGACCACATGGTCTCTCTGAACCACCTACGGGACCTCAGGCTCACCTACAGCGATGCCAGGGTCTGAGTTTGCTGTCTGCACCAGCTCTTTGCCTTGGTGACGGATTACCCAGTTGGGATCAATTTGTGTGGTCCCCTTGGGATCCAGAGGGACCATCTGGAAGTTTCTGAAGTCTGTCTCGGTGATGGCGTTGTTCTCAGGGCACACATCATCAATATCTGGGACATTATCATTGTCAAAGTCGTCTTTACAAATATCCCCTCGGCCATCCCCTATGGATAAGGAAGAAACGAATACAAGGGGACAAGTTAGGTGGTTTTCATTTCCCTTCATGTGTATAAACAGAGACCTCTGGGTCCGTAAGCTCTGAGGCTGTGCACCTTGTGATTAATTGTGGTTTGAGGATCAACTGCCTCCAAGACATTGAGCTTGTAAAGCTATAAGGAAAATATCCTCACAGCAAACACTACAGCCAAGGATAGTGCTGTAAAGCCCCACCCCACCCCCACCCCCCAGAGCTCTGCTCCCTACATTCAGAGTTGAAAACAGAAAGTTGGCTGCTGCCAATGTCTCTCTAAGATCACTTCTCACTGTCATTCTCTCTGTCATTAAACCGGAGCCATTTTAATTTATTTGGCACTTCAAGTAGAATCTTTCCAGCACACATGACTTCCCCTGGGAAGATTGGATCTAACGAGGTTGGTCTGCAAAGGGGGTTAGGTCATGCCTGTGACCTTATGGCTGACCTGTCCTTGGCCACAGTAAGATGCCCAAAGGCAGAGTTGATGGAGTAAACCAGGCACTGCTGTGACCTCTTATTTCATATGGAGGAAAAGAAGCCATATTTGGTATCTGATTGATATCTTGATTTCCCCATTCTTCAAACCGGTTTTCAGTTCTGGTATCCAATACCATAGGCTCCCCACTGTGGGAAACATAACTAGATGTCCAGGCATTTTCTTTTATTGAGGCAGAATCTCTGCACAGGCTCACCTCAGACTGACAATATGGAGCCAAGGATGAGTTTTTTAATGGTCCTCTTGCTTTTCCCTCCTGAGTATAGGTATGCATCGCTATGCCTTGTCTGAGTAGTGCTGAGTTTTCATGCTAGGCAAGTGCTTCACCAATTGATCTATTTCCTAGCCTCGGCAACCACATCTTAAAAGTAATAAAAGTACCCCTCGCCTCTGCTTCCAGCCCCCTTCCTAGGTGAGCCAAAGGCCACCTCCCACTGTCTGCACCAGTGTCTGCATCAAGCTGGAGGGGGAGGGGGGCTCTGCTAAAAGCATTCGTTCCCGGGCAGGAAGAATGCTGCAGCTGCCCTTGGGCCTTGGCCAGCCCTTTCACGTGCTCCTGAGTCATATTGGCTCAACACTCCAGGACTCCTGGTCTCCATTTGTTCAGGATAAGTGTGTTCCAAAGAGCTTGGATCATCCTGCCCACTGGGAGGGAGTTAGTGACCAGCCTACCAGCAAACACAGCTGCACACTTTGTTATTCAGGACTGTGGTCTTCCTGGGGTGTAGCATCCTCCAGAACCTGCCCAGCTACAGACCTCTGACGTGTATAAGGCTTTTCCACGTTGCACCTTCCCTATTTTCTGGAATAGATGTAAAGCAACAAATCCCCTCCCATCCTGTCACTGGCTGCATTCCGTGAACCTTATCTCTTTCCAAGTGTTTGTCAAAGATTTTCAAAAGTACCAGGATGCTGAAAGGTTTCCTTATCCTGGCACTCGCAAACAAACCTCACCTCTATCATTGGCAGAATATTAGACGCACAAGAAGAAGCTGAAGCTTCCAGCAGGCTAGACAGAAGACCAGCCATCTCTGTGCCCAGCACCCTCAGATAGCCACCCTGCTGATTTCTGAGCTTCCAAACTAGAGAAGTTCCGCCCCTGCGGGACTGCTCATGTAGTTTGCAACACGCATGTGAACTGAGGAAGGCACCTACCGTCTGAGTCTTCCTGGTCTGGGTTGAACACAAGCCGGCAGTTGTCCCTGTCATCTGGAACGCCATCATTGTCATCATCAGAGTCGCAGGCATCACCCTTGCCATCGTTGTCATGGTCAGCCTGGTTGGAGTTGGAGATGTACGGGCAGTTGTCTTGGTTGTTCTGGTGGCCATCATCATCAATGTCCTCATTGTTATCACACTGATCTCCAACAAGATCATTGTCCTGATCAGTCTGGGGGACAGAGCAGGAAGTGAGCACCATGAATACTCCCTGAGGAAACACACGAAGACTCCAGTACTAGACTAGAGACCCACCCGCCTTGTGGTACAGGCCAGCACTGGGGGATGAGTTGCAAAAATGGGGTATGATGGCTCACTTGCTGTCCACACAGAAGAATTGGAATGGAGACTCCTGGGTTTAGGCTCTCCTAGCCTGTGGCCCATCTCACAGGGGACTTCTTATAGCTAACTACCACTCAGTTATTGTGGGAACCACTATCTCCATCATTACTGTATACTGTGCAGACCACATTCCTGGTCACATTCTTCCGGTCCCTTCTGAAGGCAAGCCTGGAAATGTAGCTAGTTCTGAGTTTGCCTTAGGATAACCATGGAGACTAATTTTCCCCCACACGGTATGGGGAAGTCACTTCCTCCCTTGGCCTGCAGCCACCTAGATTATAATGTGTTTAGATTTGGTCTCTGTAAGACGTCCCAACTGAGCTTATAGCAAACTATGTTGTCATGCTTGGCAAGGCAGATGAGAACCACACAGGAGCGTCTTTATGAAACTGTTTGAGGATGAGGAATGCCCTGCTCTGGATGTGGGTCACCCTCAAAGCTCATCTCGAGGCAACAGCTGGGGATCCCAGAACCCTCTTTGGACACATCTCATCATCACCTGGTCTGGGTTGTGCATCAGAGGACAATTGTCACAGTGGTCACCCACGCCATCTCCATCCGTGTCTCTCTGGTCGGTGTTGTAGACATATGGACAATTGTCTCGCTCATTGAAAACATCTGTTGGTGAAAGAAACAAAGTAGGCATATATTGGGTTTAGAGAAGGTGCATCATTTTCCCATCCTACCAGATAACATACAGACTCTCACTAGGAAAATGGCAAAAATTTAAATATTATTAGATTCATGGAAGAGAATATGATACATTTTCCATCCGAATTCAAATTCCCAGTGAGACCCTGTCTCAAAAAAAAAAAAAAAAATTCAATTCCCTTAACCTAAACTATAATGAGTGTTTGGGATTCTCTGGGCAATGCCATCCGGTCAGAAGAGGGTGAGTGGTATGTCCTCTGAGCTGTTTTGGCTATTCCCACGGAGATCTCAGAAAGTGTGAGTGAAGGCTATAGGTGCATGAGAGCCTCTGGGTGATGTTTCCTCATCCTCCACACACAGCGGGAGGGAAGTGATGGTACAGATAGATCGACAAGGCTCTTAGAAATATGAAAATAGGGAATGAGGTCCACCAGTACTGAAGAAAGAATAATCAAAAAAAAAAAAAAAAAAAAGATATAGCGGCAAACTGAAGGAAGAAGAAGCCACTGTGGGGAATGGTGGGGGGCGGGGAGGAATGGAGCCACAGAAAGGACCCTTAAAATGGCAGGGTATAGGAACCTGAGACCCCAGATGGCAGAACAGAGGCACCAGCCCACATGAGGACAGACATGAGGTGCCTGCTGACCGCATCAACCTTCGAGAAGGCAGAGTGATCAAGGCTGTCCTGAGGAAAAGGTAGGATGCAGAAGCGGACTGGAAAGCTCTACAAGAACATATACTTTGAGATGGGTCTAAATAGCAGGGTAGAGCCAGAGGGGATGAAGGAACTCCAGGCTGCGAATGGATGAGGAGTGGGGTGAGGCTCATGGGGTATACAGAGGAGTCAAGCAGAGCAGTGATCTGACTGTCTCCTAGCTCAACAGTGACACCCTTGAGAGAGTGGTGACTGAGTTCCAAGGGTGGTGTGGTAGGTCTCTGGGCTCTTGCATAGAAGCCACCAGGTCTCAGCATAAAATGTCAGCCTGCAGTAATATGTCAGAGCTCATAGGGTACACCTGTGTCGCTCTACCTGTCTTGGTACCCAGGTCCCCGTGGTTAGGCCTTATCAATAAACAGTAAGAAACATGAGTGGGAGTAAAACAAACAGCCTCCTCATGCCCTTCTCAGAGCAGTTGCATGCAGCAAGAGCCCAGGTTCTTGGATAATTTAGATGAAGTAGTCACTGCAGAAGATACAGTGAAAGAGTCAGACGAGACAGCTGTGGGGCTGACAGCAAGGGAAGAAAACGCAGAAAACTGTGTTTTTCTAAGAATGGACCTGAGGCTTGTGGGAAAAGGCAAGTTATTTAAGGAATCATTTTTGTAAGCATATAGATAGATTGAGCTCTTCTAAAATGTTCGGAATTGCATTTGTTCCTGGCACACATGGAGGGCTGCTACCAGGACCCACAAAGATACCAAAATCCAGATGTCCAAATTCATTACACAAAATGGAGTGATGTTTACACACCATCTAGTTACAATTCCCTACATACTTAAAAGCCATCTCTATATTATAATTTTGTTGTTTAGATGAACGGCATAGTAAAGGTCTAGGGGGGGTTAGTGAGACGACTCTGTGGCTAAAATTGCTTGCAGCACAAGCCTGGTGACCCAAGTTTGATCCTCAGAACCCACATTAAAACAAAACAAATAAAAACCAGATGCAGCAGTAAACATCTATAATGGCAGCACTTCTATGTTGAGATGTATGCAAGACACAGAAGAGTCACCCATGTGTTCCCAGAACAGCTTGTTTAGAGGACACAGTGCAACAGAAACCAGAGAAAGCCTGCCTCAAGAAGGTGGATTGGGAGAACCAACTCCTGAATGTTGTTTTCTGACTACACACACACACACACACACACACACACGCACGAATAAATTAAAATTTAGAAATCTGTGCATGTTCTGTGCACCCTTTTTCTGTATTGTTAGTTGATTCATGGCTGTGAACCTGAGTACACAAAGCGCTAACTCACTTATAACCATTAGCCCCGATCTGCACTACTAAAGGGAGCAGAGCCACTGACCGTCTCCATCGATGTCCACAGAGCAGGCATCCCCCTCGCCGTTGTTGTCTGTGTCGATCTGTGCCGGGTTGTGCACATAGGGGCAGTTGTCACAGCGGTCTCCAACCTCATCCTTGTCATAGTCTAATTGACGGGGATTGAAGAGAAGCTGGCAGTTGTCCTAAAATCACCAGAGAAAGACATCAGAAAGAGTGCAGACTCAGTACTTCGGAGTAGACCACCAATCAAGAAGCAAAGAAAATGAGACAGTTAGCCCTGCACAGGCTCAGCATCATGTGGTTTCCCAGTTCCATACACAGCCGTCCTATCCCGTGAGTGTTGAGATTTCCTATTGCAAAGTGGCAGACTCCTCTCCTTCACAGGAAAGTCAAATGGATGAGACAATAGGTGAGGGTGTGTGGATGGATGTGTGCAAGGAGTGGAACGCATGGGATCTCACCATAGAGAACCCATCCTAGGGGAGCTAGATGAGTCCACATTAAACCTTCTGATTGCATCTGTCACTTGCATCAAGCACAACCCACCAGAAGAAAAGGAAGCTAATACAGTCTTTCCAGGCAATGAAATCAAGTGAAGTTACTGAGCACTTTCTGCATTGTACCCCAGGGAGCACCATGCACCCGCTAATCAGCATTTGCAGGGACTACTTTCTCTATGGGTGGTCTTTGAGAGCTGTTCACAAATATGTCAGGAGAGCAGCCTCAGAGTCCTCATCTCTCCCAACTTCTGGGTGCTTGAGAGCAGTGCTCGTCCTACCTTCTCATCGCTCACACCATCATTGTCATCATCCTCGTCACAAGCATCTCCGATTCCGTCCTTATCAAAATCCTCCTGCCCGGAATTTGGTAGTTTGGGGCAGTTGTCCTGTGATTTGGGGGAGGAATCACAATCATGAAAGCATTCCAAAGTGTCCTTCTTTCCAACTCAGGGAAAAATAAAACAAGACTTATGAAGCCAAGGATATAAATAACTGATACAAGTCCTCAGATAGAAGCAGAGTGAGCCTCAGAGCCAGTTGGCCTGGACGTGTGCTGTTCTGAGCCCTACCCTGGGAATTGTGTCACTACTGCACATGAGGAGAGACAAAAGGAGCCCTGTTCTGAGCTCAGGATCCCCAGGAAGGGATCAGATACCTGGAAGAAGAGAGGAAGATGAGAGTGCCTGTCCCAGGAGAGGTGGAGTGCCAGATGCTTAGCATCCTGTTCCTTCCTCCAGCTCATCAAATGAACTAAAAGCTCCAACATGCATGTGAGCTCAATCCTCACTGGCCAGTAGGTCTCAAAGGAAAAGCCCTCTCACAGGTGTGCGCAATCTACGCTTTACTGAAGTGAAGCTTAGAAGGAGGGAGAAGAGCTCCACTCCAGCTCTTCACATTCGATAGACAGACATGCAACAGCGTAAAAAGCTGCTCCACTCTGTCCATCGTGCTGTGACCCAAATGAACTGCAGGGACTCAACTGAGGGACTGAAGAAGGGCAGGGCAGGGCAGGGCAGGGCAGGGCAGGGCAGTTTTGGTTTCAACCACATTGATGCTTTTTCTCATTTTGTGTGTGTGTGTGTGTGTGTGTGTGTGTGTATGCACGTGTGCATATTTTCATATGTGTATATACATGCATCGTTTGTGTGCATGTATATAGGTACATACTGTGTGTGCATGTGTATATATATGCATAGTATGTGTGCTTGTGTATATAAACATAGTGTATGTGTGTGTATATGCATGTGTGTATACATATATAGTGTGCATGTATGCATACAGCATTGTGTGTGCATGTGTATATATATATATATATATATATATATATATAGTGTATTATGTGATGCATGTGTATTCCTACATAGTGTGTGAGTTTATATGCATGTGTGCATGTGTGTACATATATACTTTTCATAACATGTGCTGCTTTTTACAGCAATGCTTGGAACGGGAAGAAAAGGGGGAATCCAGCCACATTCAGTGCTTCAGGTGGACTTCTGCGTGGGTACCTGTGCACCGTGCACATCAGACCCATGCTTTCTTCATCCCTTCAGCTGTGAGAAGATGTGTTGCTGTAACGTGGTCCAGTCTCCAAGTAGGAAGTTCATGCAGAGTGTAGGAGGGAACGAGATAACTTGGAGTGTCTCATTGTTTAGATCATTGCTTCCAATTGGCCCAATCTTTCCTGGCAGTGAATCACTGAAGAGGCACTGGGTGGGGGTGGGGCAGCCCCTTGCACTGACTAAAGAAGACTGAGGGGCAGACTCCTCACTGAGGAAGCTAGATGGAGTGGCAGAACCCTATACTTATGAACAGGGCTGAGGCACAGCTCCCTATACTGACTGAAGAGGGATTAGGACACAGACCCCCTGACGATGACTCAAGGAGGGACTGAAGCACAGAGTCCTAGCTCTTAGCCTGAGTGACTGTGACTCTCACCTTGATGCAGTGGTAGGTGGCATTGGTAGCACACACCAGGTTGCTGTTGGGCCAGCCATCCAGGTCTGAGTCCTCCCCGCAGATGAGCCCATCACCTGCATAGCCAATCTGGCATTCACACTTGTACATGGGGTCACTGAAGTGGCCTAGGTAGATGCACTCTGCATGTTTGTGGCAGCTGTGAGTCTTGTCCTTGCATGGATTCTCTGGCTCACACACCTAGAACATCAAGAGAAATATGAATTACAGACAGGACTTGCTAGGGAAGAAGTTGGCCACGGGCACCCCTGAGAATCTGAAGAGACTAGCCCATTGTGAGAGGACATGGAGACTTTGGCATCACGCTGGGTTCTTAAAACAATAATTTCTCAGGAAGCCCATGAGTATTTTTTTTAGTGGTTATCTGAGCCAGATAAATATCATTTTTGAACTTACCGTGTAACACCACTTCCCATGGCTTTGTTGTGACCCCCAAATCATGGATTTGAATCCATATCCATGTACTGTAGCTTCAGAGGCTCATTGGAGGTGTATCAGAGACCCTCCAACTTCAGCTTATCAGTGCTCAATCTCACTCTCTGTCTCTCTGTCTGACTCTGTCCTCTGTCTCTGTCTCTCTGTCTCTGTCTCTCTGTCTCTGTCTCTCTGTCTCTGTCTCTCTGTCTGACTCTGTCTCTGTCTCTCTCTGTCTCTGTCTCTCTCTGTCTCTCTGTCTGACTCTGTCTCTGTCTCTCTCTGTCTCTGTCTCTCTGTCTCTCTGTCTCTCTGTCTCTCTCTCTCTCTCTCTCTCTCTGGCTTCTGCCATGCAATGACAACTACAGAGACATGAACTAGGTACCTGGTCTTTGGTCTTGTGTTTCCAGATTCTAAAATTGTGCGAAATAAATCTTTGTCCTGTATCCCTATCTAGCCTTGGTATTCTGCTATAGCATCCTAGGACTGACCAAGGTGTCATTGCTACCCTGAAGGTCATAGGCCCTTTGCATGAAAACATCTGGATTCCTCTGTATCAGTAGAAGAGGCAGCAGATGAACAAAGCCTGAGAGGTTTCTATAAGAAGGGCTCCCCTCTGCATTCCTCTCCCAACAAGGCTGCCCTTTCCCTTCCCTTCCATTCCATCTCCTCTTGCATAGACTTAGCTGACTCTCTCTCAAGCCTTTAGCTGCACAGGCAAGGCCAGAACCACTTACTTGTTTTTGTGTTCTAGCATCCTCCAGGCCAACCCCAAAGGGCTGGCTCCCCTTGTAGCGTGGTGGACAAGGCAGGCAGTGGAAGCCGGGGTTGGTGTTGACACAGCGGGGAGCTTTGTTAGTTGAGAAGCAGATCTCTGTGACCACAGCACACTGTGAGGACAAACAGAAGTGAGCCTCTCTCCAGATCTCCATAGGATACCCATCTGCCCAAGGCAGAGGTACCAACCTCATCCAGGTCCTCACAGTGGGTACCATTGCCCAGAAAGCCCACAGGGCAGGAGCCACAGGACCAGGACCCATCTGGGAAGCTGTTGCACTTGGCTCCAGGAAAACATGGATTGGATAAGCACCCATCTGCATGGAGGATGGAAGATAGGGCTAAGACAAGATAACATACACACACACACACACACACACACACACACACACACATATACACGTGGTCACACATACATACATACATACATACATACATACATACATACATTCAAGTATGCATACCTTGTCATCCAAAGGGTAGCTCCTTTCTCACACACACACACACACACACACACACACTCACCAATAGGGCAGCTCCTCTTGTTGCACATTTGGTGTTCTGTTACATCGCCGACACAGTCCTTCCCCCCATATTGGGGCTCAGGACTGTTGCAAACACGTGTGCGCTCACGGATCCCTCCAGCACAGGTAACTGTGCAGGCCGACCAAGGGGACCAGGGGCTCCAGCGGCCATCAACTATAGAGAGAAGCAGCGAAGGTGGATGAGAAGAGGATGGAAAGATGCAGATATGACTGGCACTAGCAAGAGCAGAGGGAAAATAAAGTCAATATCCTGGTTATTCCAGGGTAGTTGAAGAAACTGGGGTATAAAGGAAAATGGAGGGCTGGTTTACTGTGATTTCCACAGCCATGATTCAGAGAGTCACAGTGATTTCAGAGTTGCTGATAGATTGTATCGTCTCTGAAATAAAATCCTTACAATCTTTTATAGCCAGAAGCCTGAGTTTCCTTACCAAGCCAGGCCTGCAGATGACCAGCTTCCAATCTGATACACTTTGTGGGACTGACTCTTATTGCATTGGGCAGGAGGCCGGTGAAGATCTGGGTGGACTACCTGCAGTGGAAGCAATCCCCCTGCATCCAGTGTACTGTGAGAACTCAGTCTTCCTGAGGATGTCCTGGTATACTAAGCTGTGAGTCCCCAAAGCTGCACCTTGGTGTGACTAAGACAGGCAAAGCCCTGACCTGAGCTTCAGGTCCAAGTTCACATTCTGGCTTATTTTTCTGTAGGTGATAATCTCTGTTCACTTGACTGATCTGTGCAAGGCACAGAGGGCTTCCGGCTAACTCAGGAAATCAGGGTGTGGAACCAGGGGTCGTCACCGATGTCATAGCAACAGAGTAGCCACACCCCCCACTGCCAAAACTGCACTGGCTTTTGATTTAGTAAGCAGATTAGGTTGGAGCAGGCTTTAGTGACCAGCAGCTGGCAGCCCCATGACACTGCCAGCAGCACCTACTCACTTGGGCACGGAGCACGCTGGCAGGGCTTGGTTTCCCGGCCACTGCCCTTGCAGTTCTTGCCACCCATTTGGGGCACTGGTGAGTTGCAGAGACGTATGCGGGTGACATTGCCAACTCCACAAGTCACAGAGCATGAAGACCAGGGTGACCAGTGACTCCAGCCTCCATTCTGACGGACTGGTACAGGAAACACAAAGAGGTCAACATCCCAGGCTGTGACCCGGCACTGGGCAAGCCCAGAGATCTGCCTTCCCAGCTAAGCCATGCTTCCACTGGAGAGGGCTGGAGAGGGCATGGCCTCACCCAGGAGAAAGCTTCTCACCTGGCAAAACCTTCCCCGTGGTCACAGCCTCCAGACACCATCAAAGAGTTGCTGTTGTCATATGTTGGGGAACCACCCACCCTGCCCTGGACACTCACTTCTCGTATCACATTTGCCCAGGCTGCATGTCCTTGTCTGAATGGAGGGGCCCAGGCAGGTGTTGCTGGTGACATCACAAGACCGGCCTCTTTGCTGGGTCCCAGAGCCGCAGGTGACAGAGCACTCGGTCCACTCTGCCCACGGAGACCAGCCCTCATCACTGTCTGTAGCTAGTCAAGAAGGTAGACAAACACATGAGGTTGGGTCCTCCCTCTCTACAAGGCCTAGGGAGATCTGGCACTACAACCATATGGGTCCTGCTTTGGGGACTTCTTAATAGGGAAGAGCTTGGCAGGAGGAAGGTTCTATGGGAAGAGCCTACCACCTGGGCAAGAACTTAAGTGTCTTCAAAAGGAAGAGAGCGCTGAGTAATAAGGAGAAAGTAATCTACATCTTTTTAAGGAAGCCTGGCCCCAAAAAAAAACTATGTGTCTATAAGAAATTTATAGAATGCTGACTCTTATCTACAGGACACGTCTTCAAGGTCACCAAGAGGCCATTTCTACACAGCTTCTGTTGACTCGTACAACATGTCAACCACTGGTTTAAATTAGAAGCTGCATAGTTTATTTCCAAACACTTTAAATTAGGGAAAATTCAACAAAAAGGCAACTCTCTGGAATAAATTTCTTATAGACACATAGGGTACGGTGTACCCATGCTGGGGCATGGGCTAAAGGTAAAGTACATAGTAGGTCTTTTAGTAGATGTCCCTTAGTAGGGGGCCTCTCGGTAGGGTCCCTTCAGATAATGAAAGAAGGAAAGGCGAGCAGCCCTGAAGATAGACATCCTAGCTGTCACACCCAAGCTGTCCATTACACCCCCACCCTTGGCGATATAGGGGAAGCAGACTCAGGCACCCAGCACTGTGGTAGTAGCATTGCTGTGTTGAGCAGGTAGCTGGGATTCTGGAAACACACTAAAAGGAAAGACTCGGATCAAAAACAGGCCAGAGGCATCCCGACCATTCAGAGGTGGTGACTGGGTGGGAAGGGCTGCCCGCTCATGCTGGGAAGCCATAGTTGAGCACCACTGGAGGCCAGATCCAGAGCACTGACACTAGAATCCACAGACTAACGGGATTCTGAGTCGGGCAGCTCGGGCACCTCCAGGGTGCATCCAAGCCTCCAGGGCTCTTGATGTCAGCCGTGCTCTGTCTCCACAGTGTCGGACCTCACAGAACTGGCTCCTCCATGGACTCAGTCTGGGTCACTTGGACCATGTCTCTGTTACTTGAATCCCTCATTGAGTAAGAGTCTCTGAATTTTGTGTTTATTTACTGTATCATGGGTTTCGAAGCAACTGTTCACTCAGCCTAGGTCTAGCTGCAGCTCCTGACTCACAGCGGCTACTGACATGAGGGCCTTGTTTTTGGCCTGGGAGTTGGAACTTGGTCCCTACAGGATCACTGGGGCCCTCCTTGTCTGGGACGAGCCAGAACAGGACAGCTGCAGACACTTAACTTCTAGAACTCTCAATGGCTTCCTGGCCACTGGCTAGTAGCTGAAGCAGGGGCCTAGCCACCCTCTGCTCCCCTCCACTGCCTATCTCTAGGAATCGGAGCCTCACCCTCCTCTAGTCAAGCCACAGAACAAATAAACAGATGCTAAGAAGACTCTGCACCATGCTCCCCACAGGGGACTTACAGTGGGAACAGGATGGACAGCACTCGCCTTCCACAAAAGATGGGTTGGCACAAGTTGCAGGTGAGCAGGTGATCTGATGGCAGACTGTTTTAAATTTCTGAAAGTATAGAAAAATATATGGAAACTAATCCTTTGCCATAACGGACATTGTCACAGGAGCTGGATGGAGGTGGTCAGTAGGATGGCTAGGTATTTTTCTGACTCCAAATCCTACTTCAAATATAGGATTTGGCCAGGCCCAAGGGAACTCTGTGAGCACCCACACTCTGTCCTCTCACCTCGAGCAGAGAGATGACAGCACCAGCTTTTGAGTCCTCTGGGTAGGGAAGAAAAAAGAATGACAGGGTATTCCCAGATCCCTGGATAACTGAGGTCAGCACAAGGACAGGGTACAATAAGGAGAAACTAAACCAACTGCGTTTTCTCGATGATAACTAGACATCTCTGCTGAGCTCTGAGGCCCTGCCAGAGATGAGCAAACCGGAGGAAAAGCGAGGCAGCTCCAGTTTTCCTACTGTTCCCCTCCACAGAGCAATGCTGGACAAGCCGGTCCACACTCTGGGTTGTGGTTTCTTTATGCACAGCACAAGGAAGTCGAAGTTACATTTGTGTGGACTTCCATGTCTGAGGCTCTCTTACTGAGCCTCTTCTATATTTGAACATCGTTTATACTTACGCGCTGAGCACAGCTGTTAGGATCCTGTGTATATCCGTTTGAACAGGCCTACCCTACGCAGGGCATTTCTGCCTCCAGGAGGACTCGTCTCTGGAACTCACCTTGCAGGTACATGTGGTACAACTGTCCACCACCCAAGTTTCGTTCTCTGCAAAGATTCTGCCCTCCTGCACACAGGCTGACATGTTCCTCGTCTTCAGAGGGCCCCCAATGAGCTCCAAGAGGAACTGATTATCACTAGACTGGAAACAGAGGTGAGGGTTAGGATGAGAATCAAGGGCTCACTGAGGAGCTTAGGTCAAGCAGCACAACCATCGGAGGTAGGCGTGACGCTGCACGCAGACACTGGGGCCTGGTTAAGACGGATGGTACTGCAAACGCACAGAAACTTTGCCACGAAGACTGCCCTGCGGAGGTCAGCTACACACACTGTCTCCACGGTTACCCTACCTCTTCTCTGCTCGAAGGTGATCTCAAACACATAGTCATCCATAAATAATGTCTCCTCAACCTCTGGGCTGACCTTGCCTCGTAGATGAAAGAGAGACCACCATTGTGCACAGTGGGCAGGTATCAGGGGAGAAGGGAGGGGGCCATTCATGATTGGCACAGAGCAACACAGCCACAATTCTGGTCATCCAGATATTGTGCCAGGGAAAGGGAAGCAAAACTTACAAATTAGCTAAACGCCCATTGAAATGCTACTAAACATATTTACCTCGGCCAGCTCAGCACTCTCTATAGGTTCCTCCCAAGGTTCTCTCAAGGTGAACTAGAATGCTAGACCTTAGGGATCAGATGAGTGTCGCAAACCTTCTACTACAGACACACAGAAACACACAACACACTACCCTGTGGCTTTGTGCAGCTTCGGGGGGGGGGGGGTTGTCACACATTTCCTTGACCTCATGCTGAGGGACCCAGACTGGAATACACAACAGCCATAGAGAAGCTGCCAGGCCCTGTGCTCAACTCCTGCCTCTCCTGAGCTCTGTTGCCAGGTCATCTGGCAAGCCAGCCAGGACCATCACCGTGTGTGAGCCTCAGTATTTTCTGATGTCATAAGGAATTAAGTGACGCCACTAAGGGGACCTGTATTAAGAGGCAAACTGTAGTAGAAGAGGACTCTTCCCAAAAGACAGCCTCACAGAACACCCTGCACAGGCCTTGGGGATGGGCCTTTCTCCCCCTGCCCATGAAGGGAGCCTTTCCGGAAGTGTTTGAGAGGAGTTCTGCCTGTCCCTGTACTGCATCTCACAATTTCACAGGCATTACTGGGAAGTACGCTGGAAGACGATATGACTCTCCCTCTTCAAAGCCACAGAACTCTCGCTCCGGAGCATGTGACTGTCCCCTGCTTCCACACACTTCGGGACACACATTTGTGTCTGTCAGCCTTACAAAACTGTAAGGGCAGAGATGTTTCTAAAGCCTGTGACTGCTCCTCAAAACACTCAGTCGCTCACATGAAATGGCTTCCTCTGCGTAGATGGCTTTTACTCTCTGGGAGATGCATTTCTCAGAGCCACGGATTCATTACAGAGCACGTGCGTGTACCCTGACTGTGTTTTTATTTGCCACACTTCTTACATCTCTCCATCTTCCCTCTCACTAACTTGTGGTAGGCCAGAGTTCCTGAAGGGCCTGATCTGGATGTCCCCCTGATGTGGCTTTCTAATCAGAGCTTCTCCAAAGCAGTGAAGTGTTAGTCCCCAGAGCCCTGACTGGCTGTCTGGTGAGGCTGGCTCCTGAGGCTTCCCTGACAGACTGGTGTCTGTCCCCACTCCCCTCATTTGCCACCTCTACCCTCCACCAGGTACCCACCACTCTCTCCAAGTTCTTGCTCAGCTGGTTCACCACAACATGCAACCCAGACAGCTCATTCATCATGTTGCTCAGCTCCTCACAGGAGTGCGTACACACTTCCTGTGCCTTCTCCACACCCTGGACCATCAGATCTGTTGTGATGTGAGGGCTCAGATGAAGTGTCTCTGTATGTTCACTGATGGCGTTGACTTCGGCTAAAGGAAAGAGAGAATTTTAGCGGAGCACAGTCCCCGGGGAGTCAGACTTACAACTGTAAGCTGGCACCCATTGACTTGGTCACCAGAGCACATCCCTGGGGTGTCATCTCTGCAGCTATAAACCAGCACACATAAAAATCTCTGCTGTCTTGGAGTGGCCACATGCTAAATTGTATCCATCAACACAAGAACATTTGGTGGCCACTGCTTCCAGTTAAGACCCATGCTTGGCAAGAGGAACCTGTCCCACTTTGTATGATTCCCTGGTAGGGCAGAGGTCCAGACTAGGAGCAGAGAAAGGCAGAGCAGAGCAACGGGAGACAAGTCATTTGTAAGGCAGGGCCATGTATCACATACCTCAAGCAAACTGAGTTGAGAGACACGGCCTTTTCCTCATCCTCAACCCCAAGTCTGTTCCTCCAACACAGAGCCCATGTGCTCACCCCTCCCCCCCCGCCTTCCTCCCCCCCCCCCCCCGTTCAACCTGAGTGCCCATTCATGGGCTTCCTTTCAGAATAAAAGCCTACGCAGGTATCTTCACAAGAGAGACATGAGCCCCCAAGACACACTGTCTTCTCTCTACACGATATGTTTTGCTGCCTCTCAAATGCAGACACTCAGAGTCCTGGCACGATCACCTGGTGTCTGCCTGGGCCACGCATGCATATGCTCCTTGATTCCCGAGTAGCTCTGAGACAAGTCCAGAAACAGAGTTCTTCCAAGTCAAGCTACAGTGAAGAGCTCCAGGGAAGGACAGGCTCCAGGGAAGGACAGACAGACAGACAGACAGACAGACAGACAGAATGGCAGGCATTCACTCCACAACTGAGTGTTTATTACTTGGGCTCAAAAATCTTGTTGCAATCTACATGGCCCCTGGGAGCTGGTAATTTCCAGTGTGCTACTAACTATAACAAGCCATACTAGTATAAGTATTGTTTATAACCAAGTAGAGGGACACTATTAAATAATGGATTTAAGGGAGTTTTATTCATCATTTATCTTGTATGTGCTTTTTAAACCTTTAACTTATTTAAAGTACTTCTTTTCATATCTTAGAGTTAAGCAAAATAAACCAATGTGTGCCTTTGTTCGCCCCTGCCTCTGCCATGGTGGGTTTGGACTGAATGATAGAAAAATGTTTGACCGGTGTGCATCTCCCAGATATATACCAGGTTCTACAGCTGTGAAATTTGAATGGCTTACTTAGTCTTGAAACAGAGAAATTCCCATTTTAGCAACATCCAAAAAGCCATCCTCTGAGACTAGGCTCATGAGCTCACTCTCTGAATGAATAGAATACTCAAGTCTGGTATGACCAGCAGAAGAGAGCGGAAGTCCCTGCCAGGGCCAAGATCTTAGTAAAGAACTCGCCTTGGGCCCTGACTTCCGGATGAGTGCACCTGAATCCAGCTAGTCCAGTCTTTCTCTCCATCTTAAGAGAACAGAGTTAGACTCCTGTGTACGTGTGTTTTATTATGAAGGGCTCAGAACTTCCAGATACGTTTATGTGTTTGCTTTTAATAGTTCTTTGTGTTGCCAACTTGTAACTCTGAACCTAAAATATTCTGCTGAAGAAGTGTAGGTATTATATTCAGAAGCCATGAAAAGTATGAATGGTCTTGATCTTGGACTGGAATATCTCATCAGAACTCTAAAATTGGGATTGTTAGTTTTTAAAATCTATTCAGAACTGATCCTTGACAATTTATCATTCTTAAGGACTGGAAGTCTAAGCTGACCAGCAAACTCACCCACAGAGGATAAAAATACTTAACCCGACTCTCCACCAGGGTACGAACACACACAGCCCAGCAGCAACCCACCGGGACAGTACAGAAACTCCTAGAGCAGAGATTACCCACCTCCCTGGCTGTGTTGACAGCCTTTTTTGCTTAGAATATCTTCCACAGAATCTGCAAACACGAGGTGGACATTCTGCAGCAAGCCCTAGAGGGAGAGAGGAACAGGGATGCAGGTAAACCGGAAGCTCCATGGAAGCTGATGACACTCTGCAAAGGCAGAGTACAAGATTCCAAGAGCACTGGGTCCCCTCTGCTTTAATCCAACAGGTCTGAAGTTACCAGATACCCTATCCTATTATTTCAAAAATGTTGCTACACCACACACACACACACACACACACACATACACACACACACACACACACACACACACACACACACTCACACAGGGGGTCATCATAAAACATTTCTAACTAGGAAAAAGACTAACTTTGAAGAAGAATCAGGGGGGCCTAGGGACAGGCAACTTCTGTCCTCTGTACATTACGTTAAGTAGAACGGAAATGTGTTGTTGTTTGTGATTCAAGTCTCACAAACACCTAGGTTCACACAAGGTGGCCCCTGGGTCACACCAGGAGAAGGAAGCTAATGCTGTAATAGACTGGGCCAGTCAGACAGCCAGAGGAGCACCTGAAAAAGTATGCCTACCTAGGTCCACTACTAAAATAACTCATCTCTGACATATACTTATTTCCAAGAATAAATGCATGCTTGCCAGAGGACAATGGCCAGATGTCCATCCTTTCATCTACAGTGAGAGAGGAATGGATACACTCATCGGAAGTTAAGACAGCATAGGCAGAAAGCCCATTTACCACACTTGAACTTGAGGACACACCTTTGGTTGTCCTCTGAGGTTATAAGACTGACCAGGAGCCATGGCTTGCCTCTGCCCAGCATTGAGGGGAAGGATCAGAGTGCAATGTCGGTGGGCCATAAGTAAAGTCAAAATACAGAGCCTCAGTACGACTCCACCATCAGTGAATGGTCTTCATTCCAGAGAAATAATGAATAACCCCTAAGGAAGCCATTAAAATTGGGGATGTCTGTGTGGACCCGCCATTGCAGGTTCTAAATTCCCAGTTTTAGAAGGATCCAAACTTCTTAAGCCTCAATGAAGGATTCGGGGGGAATCCACTCACAAAGCAGCAGTTTTTCTTTAAGGAACTCAGTCTCTCTTTAATGTCCCCATAACTTCATTCCCAGAGCAAGGGCTAGGATGGGGTTTCAGGTCTACTAAAGTACCTTGGGGTTTCCTGGAACATGAGGATTCTTTCCCTCAACACCTGACTCAGGCTTCCAAGAGCAACATATCTGTGACACAATTCTGCTTCACATAGCTCACGAATGTGTATTCTATGCATACCGAGTTGATGGTTTTGAATATGTGCTTACACAAGAGCCGTGTGTACAGACGTGTGGTGCACACGTGTGCGCATGACCTCTTACATGTCCCTTGTATATGTGTATGTCAGTACTATACTTTTAAGTGTGAATGTCTGTTGTGTGTACACATGCATGAATGTGTGTATCTATGAGGATGTGCGGACATGGCATACAAGCTTCTGCATGCTTGTGCAATGAGCATAAGGATACTGTGTAAGCTAATACATATAAACAAGTATGCCCTTGTGGTAGATATATAGGTATGTGTGCGTGTGTGTGGCGTGTGCGTGCACATGTGTGATATGTTCCTACACTTGAGTATGCACATGTGTGTGCATATCATGTAAGTATAGGTGCTTCTAAGTAGGCACAAGTGAGCATGTGTGATATATATATGAATGTGCATGCAGTACGTACAGGTGTGAAAAGTGTGCACACGTGTTATGTGCTTCTCAAAGGAAGGATTATATCATTTCCAGCACAAAAGCTGCTCTGAGTTTTCCCATGCCGTGTGCTCCCAACAAGGCTCTCTCCCATGGCTGCCATGCTACATACGCACCCTGAAGTGACTCTCTCGAGATGCACCTTTGGCCACATACATCCTGCTCCTGTCCGCTTCCAGCTGCTCGTAGAACGGCTCTTCCAGGGTGACACTGTCAATAAGATCGCAGCCCACATACAGGCTATAGGTGTCACTGGCCACCTGCACAGTCACATTCTTCCACTGGGAGTCAGCCAGGCCCACGTCCTCCAGGAAGTTGGTATGCTGATTGCCCTCTACCCAGTAGTTGAGGTCCAAAGTGTCCCCTGGGCCATTGGATACAATCTCAAACTGCCTCTGGGAGGTGCCGGAGGAGCCTTCCAACACCAGGAGTGTTCCCCGAGACTTGCGGTCCTGCTTCAGCTGGGCTGTGAGGAAGAAGCCCTCCTTTCTCCTTGCAAGCTTGACAATCCTGTTCAGGTCATCTGTGTTCACTGGGGGAATGTAGTCAAACCGTACAAAACGGTAGGCGGGCACCCCGGGGTCAGGCCCTCGGAACTGCTTGGCACCGATGGTCTTCCGGTTAATGTTGCTGATGCTGAAAAGGTCAAATGAAGTGTCCTCACCGTGGTCACCAGCTGCCAAAGGGAACCGCAGGGGCACAGTTACCACAGGCTGATGCTGCAGCTTCCTGGATGCAGACTGGAGAGCCATAGGCTCACAAGGGCTTCCCCCACGACGTATTCTCCCACCCCTAGCTGAGCCTGAGCAGTCTACCCACCATGCTGGAGGTGGGCTTTCCCCAGAACTACAGTGCAGCAGGTGTTCTGGGCCTTCCCAGAACCCAGAACACAGCTTCATTCGGCTTCATCCGTAAATGTCAGCACTGTGCACCTGCTCACACATCTCCCTGCAGGCCCCTGAATTCCAGCCCCTGACCCCTGCTGTTCTTTGTCCCAGATTTGGGCTGAGTACAGCCTCTCCTCCATCTTGTGACCGGGGAAGAGGGAGGCTGAAAGGGGGACATTTTGACTTTATTGCCCATGGTATTTGAGCATCCACTGATGCCGGGCATGATATTCTTTCTCAAACATCGTCTCATTTCTACAGAAAGACCATCAATAAATAGTAAATAGATAGTGTACTATGTGTTCAGATACTATGAACCTGTATCTGAGAGAACAATAAACCTCACCCTGTCAATAACTGAAGTCACCATTCAACTGCCAATGAGAAAATCATCAAACCTCATCAGAATTAATCAACAATTCAAATTAATACACCAACTAGAACGTTAAAACACAGCATGGCTTCTCATCAAGTACCTGACAACTGAAAACACAGAATAAATACTGTCATTTTTATAAAGGTATTGACGGTGGCACAATTGCAATAATTAGACTCTGTGAGTATTGTTACTAAATATGGCAGTTTAAGTTTTATAAGTTAGTTTATAAATTAGAATAGTGTACCAAGGTCAAGCTGTGTGAAGCAAGCATCTCACTACCAGGTGCAGTGCGCTGGTCTATTCCTAGTTTCCAAAAGACAATCTCTCTGTGCTATACAGACTTAGAAATCTTTGATTTTCTTCATTGACAAGCATGTTAAAACAGCTTCATATGCAAAATACAACTACAACTGCTTGCTGGTCTCTTGCCTGAAGCTAAGCCACCACTGCACACAGAAGCGAAAAGAAAATAGCCATACTTACCATAAGCTCTTGGCCCTATGCCCAGAGCCAGCAGGGCCAGTGCCCAGAGCATCCTGTCTCCACCTGTGACACTTAGGAGAAAATCAATCTCGAGGTTGAAAAGTGCCCAGCTACAGCCCGAGTGTCACTGGGAGGTTTGTTCACGTGACCTTTGAAGAAACAGTTTTCACGCGAAAATCAGAAGCAAATATATGTGTGGGAAACAAAACTCTAAACAACATACTTTCTTTCCAATTAGATTCTTCCAATTGCTACTAGCCTTTATCCCCACTACTTCTCCCCCGGTGTGGAGGGAGGGGGTCCTGAGGCCACTTGCTGTACTATTACCATAACAACTCGGGGCTCCTGTGGCTGTGATTGTGCCTGCTCTTTGGAGGAGCCAGTGGAGGATATGCCAGAGCATTGTTTCCCTAGGGACTCTGCTATAGCCCAGTTGCAAGACTTAAGTTCAGGAGACCCGAACCCAGGCAAATATCCTGGCTGGTGGGAAGACTCTGGAGAGGCATCTATGTGAATGTCCAGGAAAACCAGTTATGCATAACTTCATTAAATGTAATCAATACTAACTGCATTTCAAAGTTTGGAATAAACCCCGTGCATTTTTCTCAGGACAAGCAGAAACTTTTCCTCAGCACGGGTTTTAGCCTACTTTTCTCTTCTCCTGCAGGCCTGTTTTTCCAATTCTCAGGGATTCTGAGTTGGCTCAGCAGACTCTGGATCAGAAGTCAGGAGGCCTGGCCTGAAGCCTGGGTTCCTCTGCTCCTGTTAACTCCTTATGGGCTTCCCTGTGCTCAGCTCCCAGCTCCCCCTTCCAACGACCCAGGTTCTGTTCCATGTCATTCCCTGCTCTGTGGTAACTGATCCTTACACTATAGTCCCTCATCTCCGTAAGATGGCTAAAATGGTATAGTTTCTCATCGAGGACATCCAAGCAGTTCCCTACTCCAGGACATTTTGGTAAGCTAGAAACAGTGCCCTCCACAAAGGGAAAGTTTCCTCCCCAGAGGGAGACAATGGGGCAAGAACTTGGTCCTGCCCCATCCACAGCACTGACCCAGTGCTTGCAGGAGGCAGCCAAACATACCATGTCACCAGAGAGCTAACACCAGCTTTTCCTCCCAGCTGGAAAGAGGGCAATCTTTTCACCCTCTGACTAAGGTTCTCTGTCCGTGGCTTGAAAAACCGTACTCTTAAAATATCTGCTTCTCTAGGTTTTCTAGAGAAAAACCCCATGCAAACGAATATCTCCGGAGCTCTTTGAGCACAGCAAACACTCAGGCTGTGGAACTGTGGCTTGGAGGACTCCCAGTGTCAGGTCTTGAGGTGACATTTTCTGAGAATTCAAGTATAAGGTAGACCAATTGTCAGGTACTTTAGAGAATCTTCAGAGTCCACATCTGAATGCTATCCCTGAGTCCCTGTGCAGGTGTTTGCCACAGGATAGCTGCCCCTGAACTCCATCCCCAACCTTCTCCTTATTCTAAGGAGAAACGCAATATGCTGTTTCTGCAAAGACAAGTTCCATCTTAAAATGACACTTTACAGCTCAAGGTGCCTGGCATACAAACACAGAATCTATTAAACTGTGTTTTGGTAAAAAACCAAGCTCAGTCAGGAGTGTCACAAGTAATCTGCAGTCATCAATAGCATCCCATCTCATCTTGTTGTCTTCCCAGCATGGAAAAGGGACTAAGAAGCAAATAGTATTCGGTCCTCCTGGTAACCAGTGCAATTGCATCCAAGCTCCACAGGCACCACACACACACACACACACACACACACACACACACACACACACACACATACACACACACACACACACACACACACACACACACACACACACACACACACACACACACACACACACACACACACACACACGAGCCTCTTCCCTGTCCACAAGTCCTCACTGCAGGTTATGAGTAGATTTTCATAGGTTTTTTTTTTTTTTTTTTTTTTGCAACAGGCTATGATCACAACTTATATAGGTCTTACACAAGTTCACCCCACAGGAACAATCAAAGTGAAAGTGTGTTTGCTGGGTGATGTCTAAATGTCTTCAACTCCTACTGTTCAATGCCTCCTCCACCCCACCCCACCCCCTCAGCACCAGGCCACTTTCTTTTGACTGCCCCAGGCTACCAGCTCTTTTGTATGCAAATTAGCCAAGCAACAACCCAAACACAGTCCCTGCAGTGCTCTCCCAGCCCTGTACATTGTAATTATAATGACAGCAACACTTGTTCAGCTCTTACTAGCGTTTAGAGTCAGATCACTATAATCTCGTTGATTATTTTCACATTTTCAATGGATCCCTTGACATTCCTTTCTCTGCTTCCTCTTCCATAGCAAACTTTGGTAGAGAAGCTTTCTTATTTTCAAGTAGAAAATGTCAGTGCCCGCCCCCCACCCCCACCCCAGCATCCTTGGAATGAAGCCAACAAGACCCTTGTTGTTTCACAGGGTTCCCGCTGTGAGAGACCAGGAAAGGACCCCCCCCCCCCCCCGCCCCCCCCCCCCCCCCATAAAGACAGTAGTGAATGTTCCTGGCAAGTCAGTAGCTATGCAGGGCAGACATGGTTGAGGAAGCCACTAGGCTAGGTGTCAGAGGCCACAGCTGGACTTCCCCTTTAGCCTCGTGGAAAACACAGAGCCTCTTCTGAAAGATCACAGCCAATGAAATGTCTCAGAAATAAAAAGGTACCTGATGTGTTTGAAAGTGAATGATGACCGACGTCAGTACTCTGAGAGTCTGTCCTGAGGTGACTAGCTGCCGCTGGAGAGGAGAGGCCTGGCCAGGGAAGCTGCAGACGTTGGACTTGCTCTCTCTGCCTCCAGGCAGTGACCGGCTCCTTTATACGCTCTTTCCCCAGGAGGCCTGTCAATCAGACACATGCGGAGGCACGTTTAATTCATTCTTTTGAAGGAGTGTCATAATTCCTCCTCTGGTCTCACCATTTGCTCAGAGTACCTGGTTACCCAGTCCAAATCCAGCCCCTCAGAGCTAACGCTCCTCCTACATGTCCACCCAAGCTTTCCAGACAGGGGCCCGGGGAGGAGTCAGACAAGAGGGGCAGGCCGGGACTCACTTTTCCTGTCTTCTCTCAGGAAATAAAATGCTATAAATAAAACCAGCAAGATTGGCTGGGACTCCCCATTTTGCTGAGGAGAAAAAAAAATGCCAATTCTATGCTTTAAATGTGTTTCAAATTACCCAGTGTGATACTGGCCTTTCTAAAGCAAATGAGTAACAGTCAAAAAGACAGGACAGGCAGTAAGTGTACAACTCTGCTGGGAAGTTATTAGAGTCAAAGAATTAATTTCATCATATGCAAAAAAAAGAATTTACCATAAAAGAGAGCCTGCCCATTGTATCTCAGACCCGCCTCTCAGGAGAACAGATTTTAATTTAAACTCACTTCATCTGTTCAGTCAAGGCCTGCAACTCTCTGTGACCATGGCTCCCTGAGGAAACCTCGTCCATCCGCACCCAAGTCTTGTTGGGACAGCTTTCCCAAGTGTGAGAATCCTGCAGTTAGAGGCAGTCACGATGGGGGTGGGGGAACAGCTTAGAAACTTGGTGAGAATAGGGGCAGGATGGTGACCTCATCACACTCCAAAATTTATATAACCATGGCAGAGGACCAGACCTAAGTCCAAGGGGGTTAAAGCCAGTGCCAGGATGCATGGTAGCTAGATGGGATAGGGGTCATCCCCTAAGGAAGGCAGTCAACAGGAAAGACATGGTGGGGTGGTGATGCACCCGAGCCCAGAGAAGATGGTAGATCTGTGGCATCTCCCACAGCCTTTGCTTGAGCTTCATTCTTTATAGATGATGTTCAAAGCTTTCAGGACATTTATCCAGGTTGACACGTGATGCTAAATAAGTCAAGTTTTACTTAAAGAAAAGGAGAGAGAAATTAAATGGAGAAAGTGCTTGGCCACTTTCTGTTCTAGGCTGGAGACTTAACCGAAGGATCCTGACATTGTGCTGGATCCTCTTAGTTTGGGACCAAAGTGGGCAGGGAAGCAACAGCCACCAGGACAAGGCCCCCTGGCCCCGGCAGCCCTGCTGATCTCCAATCCCTGGGTTTCTGGTGCTGTGAAGGAAGCAGCCTACGACAGGGAGATGAGGAAAAGGGGGCTGTTGTTGGAAAAGCCTTTCCCTTTCTTCCTAAGAAATATCACTCTCTAATATTAGTTTCTAGACCCACAACATAGCTCAGGAGTAAAGGGACTTGCCAGGAAGCCTCATACCCCGAGCTGGAACCTTTGAACCTACATGGTAGAAGGGGGAACTCACCCCCACAGTTGTCCTCTGACTCACGTGCTGTGATACAGGTGCACACACCCCCCAAACCCATACACATACCTCCTTACAGAAATCAGTCACATATAATAAAGCTTTAAAGTAAATATATTATTTTCTAATTTACAAAGACAAGAGCTTTGCCTCTGACCCGTACGTCTTTGAAAGAAGATACATTGCTTGGAGTTACCAAATGAAAGGCCAAAACCTTCATTTTAACTAAAATACTTAGCCTCAAATTTATATTTGGATTCAAAGCCTGAAGGGAGATGTCACCAGGCTCCTTGAAGACGTCTTGGTGCCTAACCGCCCCTCTGCTGCTTACAGTGGGACCCTGTATGGCAGAGATTACAGGGTAGAGCAGAGGGCATAGGGTATAGGAAGGGTACACTCTGCAGCCTGCAGGGCTCCCTGTGGCTGCTAAAGTGTGGAAAGATTTCACCTTTGAAATATCACACACACACACACACACACACACACACATAATCAAGAGGGTTTGATGGAAGAGGTGACATGAGCTGACAGTGAATAATATAGATGGAGCCTTAGGAAATCGAGGAACAGACGAGGCAGAGGCATATGTGTAGTAGAATCAGTGTTGAAATGAGCTCCTAAGGCAGTGGCTATGGGTGAGTCCAGCCATGACCCCAGGAATATCCCAGGCAGGAAGTCATGGAGCTGGTGACATTGCTCCTCATGTCCACTCTATAGCATAAAGGGGACTCTCCCAGCCACCTCATTTAGTGCCCTTAGAAGGGATATGATGTAGCAACAGAGCCAGTAGAAAGATAATAGAACAGTTGGAGTTCTCCAAGTAACACGTGAGGAAGTTACAAGACACAGAGAGGGGTAGAGACAGGAAGGTCTGAGGGAGTGTGTCCACGGGACCCTGTGGATGTTAATTTGCTGGGCCAGGGTCTGCATGTATAAGAACATTAAGATGAGGTCGTGTTAAAGGAAGTCTGTTCCCACCAACTGCTTCTGCCTTCGTTAGAAGAGAAGAATTTCAACCCACTGACAAGAATGAGAGTGATCAGAGAGACTTGCCTAACCCTGGCTGGGCAGCTGCGGGAGTGCCGCCCTGGAAAGCACAGTTGAATGCTTCAGGATGGTCAGCTCTGTGCAGAACCCTCATTAGGTCTATTCTGAGGACACACTACTGATGCTTTCTGTGAGTAACTGAAACTGTCACAAGTGGCCATTGACAGGTCATTCCCTATGTCTGGCAGCTCTGGGCAGAGAACTGTCAGCCAAGCCAACCATTTTCTGGCAACTGGCCATAATGTCTACATAGCCAAGTTGGTAACTTTGTACACTTTACAGTAATTCTAAGGATCCTCCAGAGTTCTCAGAAGGTCAGGACATGGCTGAAGACATGCTCCAGCAATGACCACTCTAGAAAGCCCACAGCAGTAAGCGCTAGATAACTCCGTCGTTATATTCATCCAGGCCAGAGGAAAGCACTTCCCCTGGTGACCCAATAGAAGGGTTGGGATTGGTACAATGCTGTCTTTCACTTTCATGAAGAGCTAATCATGACTGATTAAAATGCCCTTGTCACATTCCTTTCTGGTTACCTGAACAGGCTCACTTTTCAAGTGAACTGGAAGACACACTTCCGTGCTACTCCTGGTACTGAAGCACAGGGCTCACTGAAAGTCTCCTTCCAGGAGATCTTGTCTCTGTCTGCTTTTGACTTTGTCAAAAATAGAGCAGCCTGTACTGGACACACGAAGAAGAGATCTCAGAGAGGTAGCAGCAGTAGCAGCAGAGCCAACTATGGGGCACATAGGAGCAAGAAGGAAGTTCAGAGAGTGACAGAGAGTGTCAGAACAGTGAATATAAACAAGATTGTAAGAGAACATGGATGGAGCCCCATTCCTGGGAGCGTTCCAGAGAGCTGCCAAGCCTTAAGGCCTAGGGTCCTGACATGCGAAGCTCAAAAACTGTGACACTTATGGCCATTAGGAGCCATAGATCATGAATGATTGAGAAGGCTTGAGAGCCACCACGTCAGACGATTATCCTATAGCGGCTGCTAAGAACCAACGATAACTCCATTTTACTAGTGCAAGAACACTGACAACTGAAGCCCAAGGCAGTAAGACTTCAAACTGAGTTTCTAGAGCTACGTGCCTCCCACCCTAGAACCAAACACATGAGCTTCTGGTTCTCAAAGCTGTAAGCCTCAGACTGTAAAGTCTTTTGTCTTTGATGCTCACAACCCTTTGGTATTCACTAGCCCAGGTCGGCCAGTGCTAAACAAGCAAGTCCACTACTCATAATTTTCGTGTGTTTAGCTCAAGGACTCAGCCAGCTGATTATAACCAGGATACATATAATAAAGTGGGTGTATCCTAGAGTAGTACTTATCCAGTCTGAGTATCATCTTCAAGGATGATACTCAAGACTTCTAGGAACACTAAGGCCATAGGAGACAGGAATGGTCCCCAGGCATTAGACCCTGGCCTAGTTGCACCATGCATTCAGACTTTTGGCCTCCAGAACTATGGGACAATCTTTGTCATTTAACCCTCACCTGACTGACACACTACTTAACAGACATCTCACCTGACAGAAACACTGCTGGACAGAAACCTATCATGAAGAACATACAGCCTCGTAGGTACCTGGCCTTGAGCTCAGTATTACAGTTATCATTTAAAAGCTACCCTATACTACTATGCAAGCAGCATAACGGGAATTTCCATTATGTCCCACAGAGGACAAGTCCTACCGATCTACTGCATCTTAGTTCAGCTCAGAGGGAAAAGCAGGGTAGCCAGTGATGTTGGCCTGATGGCAGGGGGAGGCAGGGATAGAACAGGGCAGTGAGTGGGGAGAAGTTGGAGGAGGGACTAGAGCACCCCACACAACCCTGCTGTGAACACTTCCTAAAAGCAGGATAAAAGCTTATTATACCAAGGCAAGTCAGATAGGAGGCGTTGGTGATGAAGCAAGAGGTCCTGGCAGGCTGACAGGATGAGCTGTTCTAATCATATAAACTCTGCCCCAGAGCTAGAGGTCAGTGTGATCTCCACGGGCAACAAATTCTGTCAGATCAATGCTTTCAGAACATGGGCATCAGACGCCCACATGTGGCTGGACTGTGACCCACAACAGGGAGAGTTCAAGTTCATCTTCTGAAAGCAGTGGGGATAGTGTGGACGGGACAACGGAACAGTCAGATGGGCATACATTCCCCTCCAGATCCTGAGACTGGGCGGAACAGGAGACAGGCCTGATGAGTGATAAGCTGAGTTCAGTTCTGAGTTGAGTGTCTGTGTGTCACAGAAACATACTTGTAATGGACAGATAAAATAATCTCCTCTATACCTAGGGTTCATAGTACTTACGGGAGTCAGACAGCCCAGCTCAGCAGTCTTGGAGGTCTTGGAGGCCTTCATCCAGGAGGACATTTCTTCTACACGCCCAAGTGCATGTCCAGTGTCACCCAGAGTGACCATGATCTAAGAAGAGGCTGCAGCTGCTGTGGGCAATAGGAACAGAGTACACAAGGACTCTGGAAAAAGGATCAGAAGTTCAAACTTGACAATCCAGGTCCTAATTATCTGGCCTTTTGTGTTCATGGTCACATTTTTGGAGAGCCACTCTGAACTGACAGAGCAAATGAGAGAAAAGTCAAGTAGACTTGGAGCGGTAAGAATGTGGTTGGCCAGTGTCAATAGGGCCCTGGAAGAGTAAGGAGATGCCTAGAGTGTGGCCTGAAGGCCCCTCACCCATTGACCTGCTGGTGCCAGGGGCACTCAGGAAGCTGGGGTGCAGAGATTGAGCACCATAGTGGGAAGGGGCAGAATATTTGTATGTTGAGGCTTTTGTGGGGCTGGGCTTCTTCTTGGTGGTGTCACCTATTACAGGTGGCACCAGCTGCAGGTGGCACCGGCTGATACTTGATGCCATCTCATAGAGTGTATATAGTCCTGCTTTGGGTATATGACTTAGTCATCAACTGAATATAGATGGTTACAAGCCCTCTGAGTAGAAAAGATAAAACAAGAGCACAGAAAGGGGATAGGGAGAAGAAGCAAATCCCCTGAGTGGTTGTTTTCTATAATCAGGACCAGATCAATATCTGGACAACACCGATCCCTCCCGAATGGAGTTTTCTAGCTACTGCTATAAAGTTAAATCTGAAGATAGGAAATAAGAAATATATGGGTTGGAAAAACAGAACATCCAAAATTCCAATACATAGGGTGACAGTGAACATCTTCACATAGGTTCAAACCCCACATGCTCTCCGATCATCCCAGACAGGAAGTGCCAAGGAGGCTTGAGACACCTACACGGTCATCTCTACAGGACTGTGCTTGTTGACATCTGTGACCCTAGGAAGACATTCTCAGATACGATATAAAGAAGGACTTGATCACTAATGGAGAAAGGAAAAGGAAGGGACAGTAAGAGACTGAGTGCAGGTGTCCAGTGACAGGGTCCAAGAATTTCTCCGCTGTCAAAGAAGACAGAAATGCAGGAGATAAACCAATGTCTTACCTTGGTGATACAGCAGCCCAGAGACGGAAACAGAAAGATGATTGACTTGGTACCAGTTTGAGCCAGTTATCAAGATCACATCTCAGAAAAGTCAAGTATCAGACAGGATACATGCACAAGGAGATAGGCAGATGAGCCCTGTTCATCTGTCCCAACATCCTGAGGCCTCATTCACAGGACAGATGTGAGTGCCTACCAGGGACTATGATTGCAATCACTCAAGATTTGGGCATATGTGGTTTGGGCACAAGACTTGGTAAAAGGGTGAGGCCCACAGGTCAAGGACTTTGTGACAATCAGTGTCATATCTGGAGATCAGTGTCTTGGAACAATATCTCCTTTGAATTAGATGTGGTAGAGCCTCAAATATTTTTAATAAAAGAATAAATGAAAAGATTTATAAATGAATAAGCAGAATGGCTTCTCTAGTTTCTGAACGAGCACTGAGTCAGTAAAGTGCGGATCGTGCCAGAAGAAGAAGGCTAACTGGCCCAGCACTGGTGTAAGGACCCCAGGGGCCTTTTCCAGAAAGGGCCAAGTCAGTGGGCTCCAGAGACATTGTTGTCTTCTCTGCTCTGCAATGAGAAGGTGTCAAGAGCCTGAGACAGCATCCATCTGCTGACACTGTGTCTTGGGGGTGCCCTACAGATCCTGGCCCTCAAAGAGCTATGGACAATGAGTCCAAAAGCTGCTGGGCTTCAAAGTCACAGCTCTAGACATCTGTTTCCTCTTAGCATGTCCTGGGCTTAGTGAGTAAGTAACAGATTCGAGTCCCTCCTCTGGGAGAGCATTACGGGAACCAGCTCTCCTCTCACAAGCAACCAAGGAGAGCCAAAGACTGGGAATCCAGCGTGATCACCCCAAGGTTGGTTGGTTGAAAAAGGAAAAAAACACCTGAAAGCCTTGTTGGGTGAGCCAGGCAAGATCTGCCTCCCCTTTCTGTGAATCAAGCTCCAGTACATTCTCCTGCTTGCCTCAGAATGAACAAGAGCCTTCCTGGGGGAAGCCATACTATGTGAGATGAGATGAGGAACAGGGCAGTTGGTTATATTCTGAAGACAAACCTGACCTTTGCTCCCAGGCAATGGGTGCACTAAGAGGCCTTGGCTGGGAGGTGAGAAGGATTATTTCGGTGAGCTTTGAGAACTCATCATGGCTCTGTCCTTACAGCACTGTCTCCAACCTAAGTCTTTGGGCCATTGCCTGGCTCTGTGAAGGTTCCAGCCATAGGAATCACACAGAAATTGTGTCCTTGCTCTAGTGACCATTGCAGCTGGTTCAGAATTTCCCAGCATGCAAAGAGACATGGGCAGGAACATGGGTGCTGATCCTCAGGTGAGATGTTTTGAGTCAGGAAATTCAGCAGTATCTAAGCCTGTAGCTATTTCTTTTCAAATCATCTAAAACTCAGAATGGACAGGGGGACAGAGAGAGTCATAGTGAGAGAGAGAGAGAGAGAGAGAGAGAGAGAGAGAGAGAGAGAGAGAGCAGACACCAGAGTTCTTTGGTTGCTGTGTCCGTAAAGGTATGATGGAGAAATGGCAAAGTGACCCAGGGACACACAGGGTAACCTCTCTGGTAAGGCCACATCAGTCTCTGTGTGGATCTCAGCTATTATAATGTGGCCACCACTCTCCTGTCTTCAGGATTTCACATGGCCTTGCCCTGTCTGTGGTTTAAATATCACCTCATCTGTCCAAATGCAAAACTCTTGCCACAAGGCCTAAGTTTCTTGTTCTGGTATGCCAAGCAAGTTTGCCATCTTGAGGCCCATACCAGGGGACAGTTCTTGTTCTTCCACAGATTCGTGACACATATTTAAGTGGCAGTAGATCAGCCAATTCATTATCTTCCCCTGAAACGTTCACTCGCCTTAAAGGTGACCATAAGGATACTGCATGATGGTCATCTCCTGCTAGGAGGTTTCAGTCACTCCAAGGGTAAAGTCTGACCACTTCGTAGCCAAAACATTTTATTTTTATTATTTTATAAGCTTTATCATACACAATTGTGAATAAATAAAAATACCATCTTTTATATAAACTAAGAAAGTTAATTAGCCTTCATGGGCTAACACCCCTACCTGATTACATGGACCAGCCTGAGATAGCCTAGGCACTTCTCAACACACTCTGGGCCTGAAAGTGCTTGCCGTCCCTGGAAATATGAGGATGATATATGTAGAACATGCCATAGAAACCATCACAGGGAGCCTGGGAGATATCAAGGCTAAGAACTGCATGTCCAAGACAGATGCATATGTCCCTAATAGTGAGATTGTTTGAGCATCCTTTCTCCTAGTCTCAGAGTTGGCGCTTTGCTACGATAACTAGCATGCAGAGATGCCAGAGAAACTAGCATGTCCCTCAGGTCTTCTGAGTCACCATCAAGAGAATCCAAAATAAAGAGTGAAAATCTGAAGACTGCGTTTGGAAACTTCCACTGGGTAAATCTCTGAGGTGATTGTCAGTCACTGACTTCTTTTCAAACCTTTCATTAGCAAGGTTCACTGTACAAGGTGCCAGGTTTCACGTCTATTCTAATAGATTACTCACTTTGAACATATTCATCATCACACCCTCTCCTGTCTGTTCTCTGATATGCCTGTTCCTCTTCCCAAATAGGTCCCCTTTGTACTTTCATGTGTGTACATATGCATGTGTGCTTGTGTGCACATGTGTGTGAACGTGTGTGTGTGTGTGTGTGTGTGTTTAATCTAGGTTCCACCTATGGGGAAAAACATAATATTCATCTTTCTGGAAGAAAAATTCCCCATAATATAATGATCTCTAGTTCCAGTCATTGTTGGAAAAGCAGAAGAGTCTAACATCATCAAAATCCCAAATCCATCTCTATCAATGAAATAAAATCCCAGAGACTCTCGAGGCCCATAGAAAGGAAGCAGCCGTACCCTTTGCTGGGACCAAGCTCTTCTCTGTCAATAACAGATGGTTGTTTCCTAACTGTTGGCTCTTCTAGCACTAACTTCTGTCGAGTCATGCCACTGTGTGATCACAGCAGCTATGAGCACACCCAGGGCCTTGGCTGAGCAGGTGTAAGAAAAGGGGGCTGGTGCAGAGCAGACTGAAGTTGGGGATGCGGCCTGGTGGTGGAGACAAAGGTCAGGAATGAAATAGAAACACAGTTTGCTGGGAGCAGAACCTTTGGTGAGATGATGGAGCACACAGAGAAGCCAGGGCAGCGGGGAAGGCTGGGCAATCACTCAGCATCATCAGGAATGTGCTGAGAGAGGCCTGGAACAGTACTATACCCAGTGCAAAAGAGTTAGGAGAGGAGAAGGTCAGGTGGAGGTAAGCAGCATGCTCACAAAGGGCTTCAAGTTCAAGACAGAAAAATGAATGTGGGATCCTATAGAATCATGGGTACACAAGGGAAGTGGTCCCAAGGGAGGGAGGCAGAGACGTTATGGGGCCACAGCTGCCACCCTCTTTGGTCAGCACAGACTCTAGTGTGGAAGAGGGCTGGAATATGGGCCATTTGCCCATCTAAGTGGCTTTTAGAGTTGCAAGAGGATAAGGAATGAACACAGAAAGCAAGCCAGGTAGAGTGCTAGACAGGCACTGGGTAGTCTCAGCAGCTGGACTTTACACGTGGAGTGTAAACGTTCTTTACTCTCAGAAGACAAAACCCATGCAGCCTAGGCTCCAAGGCTGGGTACATGAGGATGCATTTACCCACTGCAAACATCCACTAGTGTCTCTAAAAGTGACCACCCCACCTCTGCTCTGTCCCAGAGTGAGTTTGCCCAGGAAGCTGGATATCAGCTAAAACGTTGTGTTTACTAGTGCTTTGATTTTCAAACCTTGCCAGCTGCCGTTCTCTGAGACATCACAGAAAGGAGAATGCAGGGTCCACACCAAAGCTGGGTGCAGGGATACTGTCCCAGCATAGTCTCAGATTTTGTTGCTGCCATTATGCACGACAGCTGAGCCCTGTGCTGCGGCATGTCCCTTGTTTGCCTGGCTTTAGCATGCTTCTCTGAGGATATCTCTGTGTAGGGAAGGTCTGGGACTGAATCACTCACCGCATCCTCCCAAGAGAAAGTGCACATGGCATCCAGGGTTTCACAAACAGATTCATGTGACTGACATTTGCACAATGTTTTTGTGATTAGGCAGGAATTCGTGCATGGAGACCAAGTAGAAGGCCCCGGCCAATGGCCTCAGAATCCTACTCACTTGCTGAGTGCATGTGTGTGTCACCTTGTTGCCAGGGGACCCATGAGCCAGTCAAGAAGGCAGAAGTCTGACGACTATGAAGCAGCCCAGTCAGCACAACAGATACAAGTCTGATTTCCCCACATTAAGCAAGTATAACCTTTAAGAGAACATGACTTCAGAAGAGTTTAGGGCCTTCTTTCCTCTGCAAGTCATCAGGGTTCAATAAGACCACGTTTTGCAAGATGTAATTAACCACAGGACCCCAATAAGGACATCTGGGGTGCTATGTTCTCAACTCAATTCTGAATTCTTTTTGAAAAGTGCTTGGCTAGTTGGATACATAGTACGGTCTCTCAAGAAAGACCGTTTGTGTTGCATGAAGAGGTGGATGTGTGTGTAGGGATGGTCTGAGCATAAAAAAAAATTGGGCTATGTGAATAAAGGGAGTGACAGGTACTGAAATCTGATTCCGTAAGCAGGAGAACCAGGAGAGATGAAGGTGTAACTCTCATCAGAGGCCAGTAGGCTCCAGAGCTAGGAATAACATTTCCACTCAGAAGTAAAGAGAAAAGCCAGTGTCCCTTTAGAGAAGTTTCCAATGCCAAAGAGGCTATTCTGCCTTTTGTGTGCTTAGTGAGCCACACTGGAAGATGCTCACCATGTTGTAGGAAACCAATGATTCCTTATCCATTGAGCCAAGCATCAACTTAGTGGAATCATTCTCAGGCTCACCCACAGTATTTGACCAAATATCTGGGCACCCCATGGCCAGTCAAGTTGACACAAAAAATGAACCATGACACCTATGGCCAAAGACTAAAGCCCATCAGAGGATAAAGCACAGTAATTACTGTGTTTTGTGGATGCTCAATGGACACAGGTCAGGAAGAGGCCAGGAAGACAGTGTCCATGTCTGGGGTGGGTCATTCTCCATAGTGTCACTTTGAAACCTCTGTGACTGGGGAAGATCAAAATGAGTTAATATTAAAGCCCATTTAAATAGAGCCTTCCCTTGGGATAAACCTTTGATCCTGAAAGTACTTCCTACCACATTCATTCTGCTATGATTTTTATGAATATCAAAAGTGTGAGGTTTTTATGATCATAGTTTTACAAAGTGTTCTGCTTAATTCACTCAGAAGGTAAGAACACCCATTAGAAAGGCCCATGGTTCCCATTAGATCAACTGTCCCCACCTTAGAATCATCTAGAACCCAAGCTTGTAAAGAGCTTTCCCTCAGCATCTGCTTCAGAGCAGGGGCCACAGCTCCAAACTCCAAACCATAGGTCAAGGACACAGTGCGTGGGATCCCTGTAGTTTTCCCACTTCAGTTCCAAAGCCTACTTTGAGAGGCACATCCTCACCAGTACAGAAGCATCAGAAGCCCAAAGTAAGCATTGAAGTCTAGGACCATGCCACATCCTCTCTGTAATCCCAGGTCAGGCCTTGTGGGCCACAGTCATGGTTCAGAGTCCAAGACTGGGACAGATGGGTTATGGGAAGGATGGTCCAGGCATAGGTAGACTCCCTGGTTCTCATGGTGATGAAAATAGTGTTTATGTATTGGATGTTGTGGAGTGTAACAGAGTAAGTCCATGCATGGTTCCACTCTCTGGGGCTCCACTATCTAAGGCCCATCACCCAGGTTCCAGTCCAGCTGTGTTCTGAACCTGAATGATAAATGCAGGATGTTCAGGCTCCATCCTGAATTTCCTACAGTTGGCCATGCAAGCTCTAGATAGAGAACCTCAGCTGGAGCAAGCACAAAAAGAAGTTCATATATTCATGGGTTTGGAGTTTACAGGCACAGAGGACTCCAGAATAAGTAGCTAAAGTCAGCAAAGAAGTAAAATTTGGAAACCTTGGTAGATATGAAAGCAAGAAAGCTGGAAGCGAAAACTATGACTCAGCTCTTCAGTCAAGCAAGAGGTGTCACGTGCTCAAAGATGGGCAGCGTTTACTAAGTCCAAACCAGGTTCATCATGCTAGTCCAGGCCTCCAGAGCTTCCTCACAGCAGCGAGCCAAAGCTGCATGAGATCATGGCACAGGAGATTAGAAGCTGAGTCTCAGGTCCTGTCAGTGCCTACCCCCACACACCTGCATGGGGCTTGCTGGCACCTGAGTGCTTATCAGGACTTCCACACTTACACTGTGGCACCGTGATGACAGATAACCATTCTTGTATCAAATGTTCCTCTTATAATCACAGGGACACCACCCCACACTCAAGGCTAGGGCAGAGCCAGCCCTCCCTGGCTCCTCCGAAGAAGCTGTGGGGAAGCTAGCGGGCCATATGCCCAGCCCTGGAGTCCAAAGCTGGCTAGGAAAAGATGTCTGGAAGCAACTTTGCTCTGCTAGTGCAAGCCACTCCATCTCCAGCAGAAGCCATCAGAGAAGCTATCAATTTTTCTGCCCAAATCAAGAGAAACAAAGCACCCTTCTGAGAATCCAGACAAAATTCAAAGTCATCAAGCAACGAAAAACACAATATATATATGAAAGATAGGGAAAAGTGAGATCACATGAAGTTACAATCTTTCAGATTCTGGACATCAAGATTAGAGAGTAGCGATACTAGGTCGTGAGAGAACTGCTACCCTGGTTCCCCTCCTCCCTGTCACAGGCCTGGGAAGAGTACCCAGCTGTGATGGAGCCTAAGATGCTCTGTGCTGAGCCAACACACATAAGGTCCTGGAGAGGAGGAGGCAAGAATACACAGGGTGGGGCTCCAAACAGAAACACTCAGAGTCCAGAAAGCTGCAGTCACTTGTGGAAGCATCCTGCCCCAAGTCTTCAGGCCTAGTCCTCACCACAGCATCCATGTGAAAATTGGTACTGCAGATACCCAGGGCTTAGATGACACTAGGCACCCACTTTCCCCACCAACATGACTGTAATCTGTGTTCCTGGGAATGAAGACTTAGAAAACTCTACCTTCTCATTGAACAAGTTAGTCTCAAGTGATATTGTGCTCAACTCCACCCCATAAATCTCAAAAGGAAAGAATAAAAACAAAAAACAAAAAAAAACATTTAACTATTTTAGAAGCTTTACTGGATCCCAAGGCATTCCCAGGAGTGGCTGTTCATGCCTTCAGTGCCAGCACTTGAGAGACAAAGGAGGCAGATCTCTGTGAGTCTGAGGCCAGCCTGATCTAGATAGTGAGTTCCAGGACAGCCGGAGCTACATAGTGAGACCCTCTGTCAAAAGGCAAACACAAAACTGAGCAAGTAAAAAGATATCTGCTGTTCTCAAGGTAAACATACAATATGTTGTTATTTGACCAGAGATCAAATATTTGACCAGGAATGTACCATGAGGAAGGCAACAAAGAACCGACAACCTGGAGAACACTCCACACAGTAATGCTGACCTATACCAATGCACACATACACGTCTAGAGCAAACTTCTGGATGCAAAGCAGAAGTGTGCTATAGGAGATACGCGTTTGCAGACTAGACACTGCAGAAGGCAACTGAAAGATCTAGTCTCCACAGGAAACACGGGAGCAGAACTGTATGGTAAGCACCCCATTAATTATCCCCTGGTTAATTACTTAACTTCAGCAGACATCTGCTTGTAATTGGAGTCCCAGAGAAAGTGGGCAGCACAGCCAGCAGGGCAGAAGTGTGTCTCTCAGTCTGATGCAGCTCACCAACCACAAGCAACACTAGGAAGACCATACTGATGTGTGGTGTCAAATGGCCCAAAGTACAGAAAAAGAAGAGAAAAAAAAGGAGAAGAAAGGAGTTCTGCAGGGGCACACAATGTGGGAAAGAACGGGGCTGAGCAGATTCCTCTAAGAACCCATCTATATAAATAAGAATACAAGATCCCATCTTCCATAAAATACAGACAGCCCAGATTATTATAACCACCCCCAATCTTACTTTTCAAATCCAATAGCAAAAAATACATTTTCAGATGTATGGGGGCAGAAGAACCTTTCTAGTAGATGTACTTGACAGACCAAGTTTCCTCCATCTTGCCTCAGCCAGAACCATCTTTGGTTTAACGTGAACCTGATCCATCCTCTTTTACCTACACTGTGAAACACTCATATAGGGAAAAATAAGAGAGAGAAACAGAATTTGGGGGTTTATGGCTACCTGATGGGCACCTGTTCAGCCTTGTAAGTGATATCATGCTCAGTGAGAAAATCGTAAGTCCTAAGGTACAGAGCAAGGGCTGGGGTCCATGGGAATTATCTCTGAATGGGGTTGCGCTAGGTGCTCTAGTCAGGTGGAAAGAACAGAATACTCAGGCAGGAAAACCAGAGTTCCTGCAAAGAGTAAGGCCATCCAGGTAGGTAACTGGATGGACTCTGTAAAAAACCACCAGGAAGCCATCAGAAAGCTAAAAAAAAAAAAAAAAAAAAAAAAATT
>JADRCD010211031.1:0-25886 GCA_019843815.1 Montemys delectorum
GTTTTCAGTCCAGACATTTCTTTGATTAATGAAGTACTGATTCAAGTTTCCCTAATTTTCAGGCTTACATACAAAGTCCTTAGAAGAACGTAAACAAGCCTGAGTGGAAACTCTGTGGGCCATTTGTCTCTTTCTAAGTAGGACCATTTAGATGATTTCAGAGAAGGATATATCTACATTGAAACTCTAAAGATATGTTGTAATACTGCCTTATTCATCTCCCTCACCAGCAAGCATCTACATCCCAATTTTGTTCTTGTTAATCTTTCTTTGTCTTACTGGATTTAAATTGGCATGAATCTCTAAAGCTCACCAGTATAATATACCCCTCTCAATCCCTGTATGCAATTCTGACCCCAAGATATTTTTTCTGCATTTGTTGCAGCCTTAATTCCACTTTTCTTTTTTTTTTTTTATTGGATATTTTCTTTATTTACATATCAAATGTTATACTCTTTCCAGGTCTCCCCACCAGAAACCCCCTTATCCCATCCCCCTCTCCTGCCTCTGTGGTGTTCCCCCATCCACCTGCCCACTCCCAACTGGCATTCCCCTACACTGGGGTATTGAACCCCCACAGGACCAAGGATCACTCCTCCCACATACAACAACAAGGCCATCCTCTGCCACATACTCTCCTGAAGCCATGGGTCCCTCCATGTGTACTCTTTGGTTGGTAGTCCAGTTCCTGGGAGCTCTGGGGTATCTGGCCGGTTGAGAATGTTGCTTTCCACATGGGGCTGCAAACCCCCTCAACTCCTTCAGTCCCTTCTCCAACCCCTCCATCAGGGACCCCATGCTCAGTCCAATGGTTGGCTGTGAGCATCTTCCCCTGTATATGTCAGGCTCTGGTAGAGCCTCTCAGGAGACAGCCATATCAGGCTCCCTTCAGCAAGCACTTCCTGGCATCTGAGTTTGGTTACTATATATGAAATGGATCCTCAGGTGGAGCAATCTCCGGATGGCCTTTCCTTCAGTCTCTGCTCCACACTTTGTCTCCATATTTCCTCCTGTAAGTATTTTGTTTCCCCTTCTAAGAAACACTGAAGCATCCACACTTTAGTCTTCCTTCTTCTTGAGCTTCATATGGTCTGTGAATTGTACGTTGGGTATTCTGACATTTGGGGCTAATATCCATTTATCAGTGAGTACATACCATGTGTGTTCTTTTGGGATTGGGTTACCTTACTTGGGATGATGTTTTCAAATTCCATCCATTTGCCTCCAAATTTTGAGAAGTCATTGTTTTTAATAGCTGAGTAGTAAGTACTCCATTGTGTAAGTGTAACATATTTTCTGTATCTATTCCTCTGTTGAGGGACATCTTGGCTGTTTCCAGTTTCTGGCTATTATAAATAAGGCTGCTATGAACACAGTGGCGCATGTGTCCTTATTACATGTTGGAGCATCTTCTGAGTATATGCTCAGGAGTGGTATAGATGGGTCCTCAGGTAGTACTATGTCTAATTTTCCAACTGATTTCCAGAGTGCTTGTACCAGCATGCAATCCCACCAACAATGGAGGAGTGTTCCTCTTTCTCCACATCCTTGCCAGTATCTGCTGTCACCTGAGTTTTTGGATCTTAGCCATTCTGACTGGTGTGAGGTGGAATCTCAAGGGTGTTTTGATTTGCATTTCATGTCAGAACTAACAATTTGGCAGCCCTGGATAAAAAGGCCCAGAGGGTTATTCCCCTCTGAACACTCTGGGTCCTTATATTTAAACCCTGAAAGTGAGAGACAAAGTAGCAGTGTATATCTGATGAGTCTTAGTTGGAAACTACCTTCGGATTAAAGCAGAGATGCTTTCTCAGTTGTTTACAAGTGGGATGTGAAGGTTGAAACATCTTACTTAAGGAGTCTCAGCACTTGGTTCCCACCATGGATGAAAGCACAGTTCATTTAGTGGGACCCTATAAATCACATCTATTATCTACTTCAACTTCTCCAATGACTTCAATGTTCTTCAAAGTTCATCCACAATCCTCGCTTTCTAGCTTTCTCTGACTCCATCTTTGAAGTCCGATATTAGCTGTTCTTTTCGTCTTAGCTCCTGCTCTGGAACATTTTCGCCTGGGCATTTTCTATTTCCTCTGCCTGAAGGCTGTTTGTCATTTGTTCTCAGGTCTCATGGCCTTGACTCCTATATGTCTTTACCAAAATCCATCGCAGAAAAACATTCCTTGACCAATTCTCTCCTGGTGCTTCTTTTTGTCCTTGCCCCCTTTTTCCATCTTAACTAGAGTTATGCTTATATTTATATGTATGTATTTGTTAACTATGCATTTTCCTACTATTTTCTCCTTTACAAAGGTGGATATTTTTGTGTATGTATGTATGCATATACATGTATTTGTTTGTACAGTATAGGTTTGCGTGCATGTACGTATGTGTGTGCATGTGTATAGGTGTACATGTCTACTCAGGTACATATATGTGTATTTGTGTGTATATATTGTTGTGTATGCTCATGCATTTGTATGTGCATGCATGTGTGTGTTTATGGGCATATGTGTCAACGTATATGTGTGGATGTGTGGATGTTGAGCTGAAACAGGGTGGAGGGACTGATTTTCTGTTGGTAAAAGTACAATTTAATGATTCTATCCATTTCTTCTTGGTATTGATATATTGGGTGTGGGGAAGGTTCCTCCTAAGCTTCTCACTTTCATATGGTAGATTTTTAGGAGTTTCAGAACTCTAGTTTATTGGCAAGGGGTGATATGATTTCAGTAGAATGAAAATCAATGAAAATATCAGCAAAAGAGTCTAAACCATATTTCTTCTCAACATGCATAACCTTAAAGCCTTCTGTAAAATCTTAAGACTACTGAAACCCCTTTTGAATTTAATAGAAAGTATTGATTTTGATTCTTTCACAAAATAAGAAAAAATATTCCTGACAGATCCTCAGTGTGCAAGAATCTTGCACGTGAAGTATGTTGCTGTCTGCCATTGCCAGCCTGGTGTGCATTGTTCAGCAGCAGAACGATCAAAATTGAATATATATGACATCACATTTGGCAAAATTATCAGACCACCATAAATCTCATTTTTCCGTTAACAAAATTGAAAAATAAAACCATAACTCACAGAGTTTAAGTAACAAAAGTATAAGTTGAATTTCTTTGATTCTCAGTACAATGAAAGAAATAAAAAAAGATTAAAAGAAGGCAGCCAGGACTGAAAATATTGATTTGAAACAGGTGCACGAGCAAACCCTACTGCAGCCAGAACCACAAAGATGATCTCCCAGCTTTAACAGAGTGATCTGCTTGTGTCTCTGAAAGGGTGGGCTACATCTCTTTTTTCCCTCCCTTTGTGCTTGAATCCAAGTTCTTGAATCCAAGTCTCAGGAAAAATCCAAGTCCTCAGACTGACAAATTTGATCCTTGCCAGCCTCTGTGTTGGGAAGCAAGGGCATGGGATCTTCACCCCGGCTAGGCTATACTCATTCAAAGACAGCAATGTCTCCAAGAGAAATCAGGTGTTAGCTGTGGAAGCAGATACTAGCTACAACTGTGAGCGTGGGGACTGGGAAGGGTCTGTCAGCGAGCAAAAGCTTTTGATTTACATGTTATATTGTCACTGGGTGAGGTCCGAAGATGCGAATGTATGTATGTCTGTATACAGGACAACAAAAAAGAAAATCTCTAAATAAAACATTCCTACATATGTCCTGAACTTCATTTTGTTCTGTTTTTATCCCTGTAAACTTTCAAAAAAAAGTTAAATGGTTGTGGCCCACTAGATGGATTTTTTTGACTCAAGGAAGCAATGCAATTTACTAAAATTCTTTCTTGTACTTTAGTTATTTGAAATTTTAAGTACACTCTGTGACCTCTCTTATGTAATGTCCCCATTTATTCTGCCTTCCTTGCCCTATCAGATAGAATTATGAACAGTGGCTGAATTAGCAAGGCATTTTATTGGCCTAATGGCACACTGTTAATAACATTTTTCTAAAGAATAACATTTTATGGGCCTCAGTTTTTTTTTTTTTAAGAGAAGCAAAGACCTTAAAACAGAAGAAGAAATGATCAAGTGCAGGGCACAGGATGATTTCACACTCAGTAAGACTATGAAACTCCCTTTCCTGTTTTGAATCTCACAGAATAGTTTTCTGTTCTATCTTAGCCTCTGGGTGCTGTTTGAGATTACAAGTCCAAATAAGTGTTTTTACTGGGGATGAGATCTTCCCATTGACTCATAATATGAATGTTCCAATACTATAAAGAATGCGTTCAACGGGATGGCTATGCAAGACGGGGACCTACCATTCCCTGTCCCAAAAGAGCAAGGGGATGCTTCTTCTTAGAGAGTAAACTCCGCTCTACCTGGCAAGTTCTCCACGTGTTCTGTCTCTTTCCTTGACTCTGTTGGTAGAAAGTTCCAGCGTGGAATCTAACTTCGTATTCTTTCTCCCCTGTTCCACTAGTATCTGGAGGTTTTAGAATGCCATGTAAGTTCAATCCCAGAGTTCTTAGTCAGGAAGTGCATTCTGCCATAATATCATGTTCTTCCATACTTTCTTGCTTCCACCTTACCCCTCCATCAAATTTCAGCTGCCATTGGCCCTTGAACAGAGAAAAAAGAATAGAGAGCCATCAAAACTTCCCACGCCCCAGAACTTACCTTTCTGCTTTCAAATACACTGGTTTCAAAAATACAGTCCCCCTCCACTATAACCCATCTTACATTCTATTGTCTGTGCTCTTCCTAGAGAAAAACTCACAATATCATTTTCCACAAATACAAGGTATGGTCTGGGGCATCCTTGATTCCTTCTCATTCCATGCTCCAGATGAGTTAGTCCTTCCCTTGGGTGGCATGTGGAATTTGGGATTTAATTTGTATTATTTTTCACTACCTTTTAAATTTTTAATAATATTTTATGATCATTTCTCTTGTTATCTTCCAGTAAATGTTTTCTCTTTGTCATCTTATACAATGTAGTTTCTCTCATTCTTTTGTCACATGTTTAAGTTGTTCTGATATATATGATAAATATATGTGACATTCTTATATTTAAAATAGCATGATTTTTCTCCTCACAGAGTATAATCAAAATCTGCTTTATCCTTCTTTCTATCTGTCTGTCTGTCTATCTATCTATCTATCTATCTATCTATCTATCTATCTATCTGATTTACTTTAAGAACTAGCTCATATAATTATGGAATTGACTAGAGCCATGACCTACTCTGTCTGTAGACAGAGAGCAGTAGCATCCTATTGTTCCAGTTAGAAGATTCACAGCCCAATCCAAGCAGTGAGACATGAAGCTTCATTTCCTTTTCCTACGTTTTTTTTTTTTTTTTTCTGTTTAGATCTTCTGTGGTTATCTGTCCACAGTGGGGACTGCCAGTTGCTTCAGAGCCCATGGGTCCTAATATTGGTCTCATTCAGAATCCCTATTGAGGTCAAACTGAGAAGTCATGTTTAGTCTTGGCACCTAACATCCAAGTCGAATGGACATATGTTTCAGCTAGCATCCAAGCTGCCTGTACAAGCCTCTTCCCACACAGTTCTTTAGTTGTAATAATTTTCCTCTGGATAGCAACCTGGGTTTTGATAGCAACAGCAAGGTATATCTTAACAAAACAGTACTGGGGTTATAATTTTTGTGAAATTCTCATGTTAGAAAATTTATTTAAGGTTTCAAAGCTTGTAAGGAAATTAATGATTAAAGGCCCCATTGGAATTTTGACTTCAAAATATGCCTGATTCTTTGGCAGCAGTGTGATTCATACAAGATTTTCTTTGAAAATCAGCTTCTACATACTTTAAAATGCCCTGAATTCTTATTCTCTTTCATTCACTCTATAAAATATTTGCCGTGTGACGATATGTATGTGTACAGGTATATACACTTGAGCTAAGGCTGCTGGGATACCCCAAACTTGATTTAAAAGACTATGATCACAAGACAGTCAGCCTGCTCTACCTGTGGGAACTTCTCAAGGCTCTTTGCCTTTATTCATCATAAATATATTATTTCCTTTTCTCTCCTCTCACTCTACATCTCTTCCATTTTATTTTTAATACTCAGCCCTCCTTTCTGTTTGTTTTATTCTGTGTCTGCCTTAGGGTTTATTCAAGGTCCCTACGTGCGTTAATAAATTAGTGTTGCTCTAAATTTATATCAGTTGTAAAATTCTTGTGAAATTCCTGAAAATACACACACACACACACACACACACACACACACACACACACAGGAGGGGAAGGGCACATGGTGGTGGGAGAATATTGCACACACTGGGGAAAATGGCCAAACAGTCTTGAAACTAACCCTACTTACGCATTTATGCGTAAGTGTCAGACTAAATAGATAATTCTATTCAGGAATTCCTACAATTTTTCATGCAAAGTAAAGATCAATATTAATTTCCAAAATTATGTGTGATTGTAGACCTTTTGTTAATCTTGATGAATAGCTATGAACTTAACATTCTGAACTGAAATGGAGAACTATTTGGCAATTAACAGGTAACCCTAGAATAGACTAAACTCTGGTGGTCTCTAAGTAGGGTGCACTAAATCTGATTATATTTATTAGCATCATTATTACCATCATCACCATCATCAGCACCAACATAGTAGTATTTAATTTCTCATGTGATCTGAACAGAAAAGTCAGGGTTTTGAGCTATTTGCATACATGACCTCACTTAACTTTGTTTTGAAAGATTTAGAAGGCTTTTCCAGAAAAAGAGTGGGAAAGCAAACAAAAAAAGCTCTTAAAAATACTATAGGTATAGACAAATACTAAACAAGTGCAAGCTAAGAATTAGATATTCTCACAAGGGAGAGTAAAGCAACTAGAGGAGATAGATATAAGGAGTGAGTGCACAATTTTAGCTGTTAAGGAATTTCGATATAATACTTAATCATCCACTGCTTACAACAGTCCTGGATAACAGTAAACTATACCAGTGAGTGTGCCCGCTATGCCCTTTCCAGAGACAAGTGAATCATTAGGGCTGCCATCTAATTAATGGTTTAAGCAATTGAAAGCTTTCAACTCTAGGTTGATGGCTGAGAAATTGTGGATCTCTTTTGGAGGAAGACCATATGTGAAAGGGGCTCCTCAACAACTTGTCTTTCAGGGCACACACAAGCCCTGGCTCGTTCCTGTTACATTTTCCTTGCTTCTTGTCTTTGACGATACTAGGAGCCTTCTCTGTCACATGCTTCTGCAGGAAGCCAGCCTCCCGGTAGCCCATAGCAAAGGAGCCAACCAAGAATCCTAAGAAACATGAGTCCAAATAAAGCTTGACTCCATTGCGACATTGCTTTCAGTTGTTTGTTACAATTAAAAGAGAGAAAAATGATAGATAGATAGATAGATAGATAGATAGATAGATAGATAGATAGATAGATAGACAGACAGATAGATAGATAGTTAGATACATAGATACATAGATACATAGATAGATAGATCAATAAATGGACAGACTGAATAACACACTTTCCCTCAAAAGGACAAGCCCTATTTTAGAAGAAATAAGTTTAAAAAAAGTAGGCAGTTGGGTACATCTTTTTAATGTCAATATATTTCAAAAGCACAATGAATTTTTGTGAAAAATGACCCAAATTTCATGCTATTGAACACAAAAGCATAAATAGACTAATTTCAAGGTTCTAACAACAGAATATAAAAAAGCATCCAAAAAATTCTGGAAGACAATTTATTGTCTGTGCCTAGTCAAGGCACCATTCTTCCTGAATGAGAATAAGAAATAGTGTGGACAGAAAGGACTTCACCAGTTCCTGAAGGTACACAAATGTATTCACCATGGAAACCCATTTAAGAATCATTATGTTTTCAATGATTAAATTAAATACATCTAAGTAAATTAAGCTGTATGTATGTGTCTATGTCTATATTTAGCTATAATTTGTGTGCGACTACAAATGGCACAATAAACACCCAGGTTAATATTGCCAGGAAAAATAAAATGAACAAAACAGAAATTATTTAAAACACTGATTTATCTATTGTCTTTTCTCACATGAAAATCCTTAATTTGCTTAGTGTGTGTGTGTGTGTGTGTGTGTGTGTGTGTGTGTGTATACATGTGTGTGTGCTTGTGCCCATAGACATGCAGAGGTCATAAAACTCTTGAGAGTCTGTCTACCTTCCTGCTACCTTGTAAGATCAGGAGATTGGTGTCAGTTAGTCATGCCAGCATGCAAATACATCTGCCCACTGAGCTACCCTAACTGCCCAACACCTTCTTACAACAAAAAGCATAATTAATGAAATATAAAGAAAACCAAAGTAGGAACTCATATCAGCATTCACACATGTTAGATTCTATATATGTGCACGTAATTATGTGTATATTCACACATACATGAGCACACATATGAAAACTATAAACATAAAAGAATGGGAGATCTATGATACCTTCATACAGGTTAAAATATGAATAAATGATTACAAAGCAAAATAATGTTATTGAAAACAATTATGTATAAACTCCAAACTCCAAAATGTGCAAATGTATGCACGCACACGCACACACACACACACATACACACACACACATACACACACACACACAAACACACACACCCACATCACACTATTTAACTAAAAATAACTAAGTTGGTATTGGAGGGATGGCTCAGCAGTTAAGAGCACTGACTGATTCCTCTTCAGAGGGTCTGAGTTCATTTCCCAGAAACCATATGGTGACTCACTAATATCTGTAATGGGATCCGATGCCCTCTTCTAGTGTGTCTGAACACAGCTACAATGTACTTATATACATAAAATAAATAAATAATTCTTTATAAAATTAACCAAGTTGGTTGCAGGTAGTTTTTCATCTATATTATTATCAATCATTTAAGCCAATACTCCTGAAATTTCTTTGTGCTGAGGATTTTTCAAGAACATTTGGAGAAAGTGCTGACTGAATAGAATATTCTGGAGTAAATATAGAATATTCACTGACAACCATTAAGTGTCCTATTTACTTTGGCTCAATACATCCTCTTATTAACTTTTTATTTCCTTAAAAAATCAGTAGGACATTTACCATCAAATATGAAGAAGAAGGAACAGTTGTGCTAAGTTCTAAGGCATGACGAACAATCAAAGCATCTAAAACAGAATATATTTCTGGTATAGCCAGAATATTTCAGAATAATGATGTAGTATATAATTATTTTATATGTTGATATATAATCAAAATTATGATATATAATCAAAATTTAGAATTATGATGATTATGTGCATCTTATACAAATGTAAGTTTAAAAGATTGCAAAGATTTAATCAAATGTATGTTATTATTTTCTCAATAGTGAGGTATTATGTGTCTTTTAAAATGATTTTGTATATAAAATTGTAACTTGTAAAAAGTTACAAAATGATGGGTTAGAATGATTCAGTTAATAGTGTATCCACAGGCAGGGATTTAGAAGCAGTGTAAACTAGATCTTGTTTTCCCTTGCACACAGACATACCACTGTTCATTGGTTAAACATTATTTTCTGCATCTGTTTAAAAGCTAGCACAGTACCCTTCCTACTCTGAGTTCTTTACAATGCAATTACTGAAATTGCCACAAAAACTTTGGAAAAAGTTACATAAAACTCACTTAATCTATAATGCAACAAAACATATCCGTCAGAAGCACAGATTCATTGGAATTATACCCCATTGTGATGTTTTGACTCTTTCTGCTGGCTATCTTGCTTTCGAGCTTTGGCATTTCTAATTATTGAGATTTTTTTAGGATGAATTTGATACAGGATGTTAAACTTTCTTCTTGCAGCAATTAATTTACGCCTCTTAAGTTTGTCTTGAAGAAGTGTATCACTTTAGGCTTTTGCAAAACCCAATGCTGACCTTCCCCTGTTAGCTACAATTTCCTTCCTATCTACACACTTTTTTTGTATTGTCTGTGTCTTTGTCTCGCTGGAGTTTCTTGATATCAAGTATTTATCCTTATTTCTATGTTTAGTTTCAACCATGTACCAGATGATATATTTGTAAGTATCAAGTATTATCTGAAGAAAAGAAAAGAAAATGGTTAAAAGGAACATTCCATTGTAGAAATTTGTTTAAAAATAGGAATCTATTAAAACCGTGCCAGCCATCTAGCCTTAACCCACAGGCTACACTTTAAAGACTGCTGTTTTCTTTTGAGCCCTATAGCACTTGGCTTATTTCTCTATTGTAATTTACAGTGTTCTGTCTTATACAGTGAACACACATGTGTGATACATGTGTGCATGTGCGTATGTGTTTATCTGTATGTGTATCTCTGCTAATTGAGTTTATGATTCTGAGGAGCTAATCTTCTTAGATGTACCAGGACTAAGGCCTGTGTTTTTAAAATGAGTTCCCAGAACATACCAGTTGACTGTGATTTTTTTTTTAAATCATGTTTGTTATGGGGGAGTAAACACATGTATGAGATACATGATACAATAAACTGATTACTTCTTCACAAATAATGTTAGAAATGTAATTTTTATGCCATTTATATAACCAAAATGGAATGTACAGGATGTTCTCAGGTACTACCTATTATCTTCTATTAATACTCCTATGCTTAGTCTGGTGACCTTGGTGGGTATCAGAGGTTGAAAACTAAAGTCGTCGTTGCAAGTTTTGAAATTTTCTCAGAATCTTCTGCCAAGATTCATTGTTCAGTCAGACGAGACTTGCATCATACTCATCCCAGACTGTAAGAATGAGAAACATCTTGTGCGATGCTCATGCTACTTTTGTAGGGAGGAGACCAACCCTTGGAACAGTACTTAAACGCATTCATTTAAACCAACAAATGATACTCATTAGACCAATAGTTCTCAACCTTCCTAATGCTGTGACCCTTAAATATAGTACCTCTTGCTGCTGTGACCCGACCCCCCCAGTCATAAAATTATTTTGTTGCTCCTTCATAACTGTTATTTTGCTACTGTTGTGAATCTTAATGTAAATATTTGACATGCAGGATATTTGATACGTTATACCCATGGAAGGATGTGAAAGCTCCTAAAAGGAGGTAACACACAGGTTGAGAGCAGCTGCATTAGTGCACTCAGGAGCCATCCTTGTAAAACCTTCAATGCAGCTGAGGTACCCACCATGTGCAGCCACCAGTTTGGAACCTCGTCATGAGAGCAATGCTGTACTCAGTGTTTGATGTAGTCTATGAGGATACTCTCTGGAGATCCAGTATCTATAAAACATTAAACTAGAAGATTTTTACCATGTACTTCATTCTGCTCATCTAAAATAAGGTCAGAATTGCTTTGGGATAAAGAGAAAACTTAGCACTCACTCAGAAGCCTAACCAAGTCATATTCCTTTATTCTGTGATAATGAGCACAACTGTGTCCTTACACTATCTTGCAAAATGAGCAACACAGAATGATGGCACAAAAATTAGCTCAATTCCTGAGTGTTTGCTCTTTGGTGAGTACTTTATGTACATCACTTAATTAACCTATGAGGCTTAGAGAGGTTAAGCATGCTAAGAATTAAAAGCTTAGATGTCAGCCTAGCATGAATTTTTCAGACTTCAGCTGTTATTCAGATCTGTATATTTGCTTCATAAGACCAAATACTCATGCCTAAAGTGCATTGATAATTTGTAACTATAATAACTTTCTAAAATATTCTTACTCACTTTCTAGTTTCTTAATAGCTCTGATCAGTATGAGTTAAATGCAATCTAAGTATTACTTTATTTGCCAGGGCTCCCGGAATTATTTTACAAAATAATTGAGCCATTCTGCTGTGCAATGTTTTTAAGTGGTATGATACTATCTTAGCCATTCTTTCCCCTGCTGTGACAAAATACTGGAAGAAAGCATTATATGGAAGGAAGAGGCTACTGGGACCCATAGTGTAGGGCCTACTTATTTGATTAAGTTTGTGGTTACTGGCCACAGTGGCAGGGAAGGCATGGTGACAAGAATGGAATGCTATAACTTGAGTCTATGTGAGGAGGAGAGAGATAGATGTTGTGGTCTCTGAGACCAGAGACCCTGGAATAGTGACACCCACACTTAGAAACATCTTAACTTCACTTGACAGAATCTAGAAAATCCCTCATAGACAGGTCCAGAGACTTGTCTTCTAGATGATTCTAGATCCAGTCAGGTTTAACCCTCACATGTACACTTTATAGTATTATTAAATGACATTTTCTTCCTTTGTACAAAGACTAAAGAAGTAAAAAAATAAATGTAGAAATCATTTTATTCTGAAGTGTTCAGCTGACAAACAGCTGCAGATCAAATCTGAAATATCAGCCTGTATAGACTGTACTTCTGCAGTCTACAGCGAGGCTATTAATGAGAGTTCCTTGAGACACCTGAGGGGGTAACAAACAGGAGACTGAAAAATATTATAACATTATTTGATCTCAGATTTCATTAGAGTTCTGAGTCATTTTTATTCTTGAACTCATAAAAGGCATTCGCCATCAATAAGAATAGAAGAGAGAGAGAGAGAGAAAAAAAAAACAAAACATACAACAGGTTGTAACCCAGAATAGCTGAGTTCATGTCACCTGTCACAACAAATGTCAATGAGCAGAGGCAGGAGTTATATCTTCAAGCTGCACTTTATTCAGAGAGCAGCAGCCCGGAAAAGCAGAGGCTCAACATCCCCAAGTATCTTCCATCTTTTTCTCATCTCCAGTTACCAGCTCTCCATTAGAACAAAGTTACCCATTATTAAAAAATGTAGTGTCACCCCTCTGGATGCATGGCCAGCCTTATCGCAGCTTGCAGAATGTTGGCTCGTTTTTGATTCCTGCATCCTCCCCAATCTCTTTGTTCACACATTCCCAAAAGCCCATTGAGCTTCACCCTCCTCTCAAGATGCTGCTCAGGTCAAAATTTAACTTGTAGCAAACACACCATTGGCAGTGTGCACTGCTGAGCTATTGACGGTGAGTCTGAACAGATTCTCCTTACTTTTAGAATATAGAGTATAAAACACTTCTGTACAACTCTCCTGTTCACTATCAATATCAGCCACAAAGAAAGAGCTGTTTCTTCTACCCTGACTGACTAATTCTGCAGCAGGCCAGGTAAAGTTGCAATGGTGAAAAGTGTCAACTTTAGAGAATCTGGAATCTTCTGGAAGATAAGTTTCAGGGCACGACAGTGGGGACTTTTTAAGCTAAGTTAGCCTGTAAGCACATTTGTGAAGAATTTTCTAGATTAGCCTCTGGTAATAGCTATAAGAAATTATCTAGATTGGGTTAAACTTTGACCTGAGCAGCATCTTGAGAGAAGGGTGAAGCTCAATGGGCTTTTGGGAATGTGTGAACAAAGAGATTGTTGCGGGGGCGGGGTGGTGGTGGTTCAGGAAACAAAAACGAGCCAACATTCTGCAAGCTGTAACAAGGCTGGCCATGTATCCAGAGAGATGACACTACATTTTTTAATAATGGGCAACTTTGTTCTAATGGAGAGGTGGAATGACACCCTGAATGTAGGCGGAACTGTTCCCTAGGCTGGGGTCACAGATTGCCTGCGAAGGAGAAAGTGAGCTGAGTGTGGATAGTCAGTGCTCTCTTTCCTAATAATGCATCCTGGAATATAACCAACTTCCTCAAGCCCCTGACCACCATAATTTTCCTGACAAGGTAGACTGTACCCAGGATGTGTGAGTGGAAATAAATCCTTTCTCCTTTAAAGTGCTCTTGTCATTTTTTTTTTTGTGATGACAACTAGTACACTAACTAGTACAGAATATTTTATGACAAGTTATATATAGGATAAGTATCTCAGTAGTCCAGACTTAGACTATGAAAGGGGCATTACAGGCATTACTGTTACATACAACACAGTGACCAACCTTTCATTTACCACTTTTTATTGCTATTTGCAAGTCCTTTTATGGTTTTGAAGTGAATGTATGCTTCATATCCTGGGCATTAACATGACCATCATTATCATGGCGCATTCCTTGTCACCCATAGAATTCCTTGTCACCCAGCTCTAGTCAGGACACCATGATGAACAAATCAATCCAGTTTCAGCCAGCTCTGAGTTCATGCGAACAGGGCTGTTAACATTTCCAGCTGCCGTGATGTAGCTTTCATGAGTCAATGCCCACACATGGTTGAGACTTTTTGGTGATGTAAGCAGCTGGTGAGTCACTCCTGTTTCTGCAAGGAGCCCCAACAAACGCAGTAGTTTACCAAAATGGATGTGGGCAGAGTGCTTGCTTTGGCCTGTTCATGTCCCATCTGGGCTAGAGATGTTTGTTTATGTTTCGCTGAGAGAACATCCTTCTTATCGTAGGGTTTCAAAGCTAAGAGAGAGACAACAGAGGCCATCTGACTCACAGATCAGGAAATCTGGGTCCAAAATAGTTTCAGAAGATAATGGCCAGCATAGTAGCAAAACAAACCTACAAGTAATATTTGGTGCTTGCTGTCTGATAAATGCTTATCAAATCCTAGCCAAACTAAATTAAAAGTATTATAGGGAAACCAACCTGTTTTGATGTAAAGAAAAAAAATGAAGGAACTACAATTTGTAGAAATAAAAGGTCATTGAAACAACAGCTTTTCATGTAGCAAGTAATGACTTTTATTTTTTAATTTACCACTGAGGTCTATTAGCTATAAATATCTCTCCTGAACAATAATCCTGTGCTGCTCAGTTCTTTTTGCTACAACACACACACTATACATGGGGAACAATTTAAGAGGAAAGGGATCGTCTGGCTCACAGCACCAATGTTTTCATGCTACCTTTGACTTGCTTTGTACCCTGGGTTTACAACAGGAGAAAAGAGCATGATGGGAGGAAAATGTAGCACAGGATGCTGCTCACCTAATGGTGGCATGGAAGTAAAGAGGGGCTGGAAAGGGGCCCGAACCATGATGTCTTTCAGGACCCGGCTTCCTACTTTCTATTATGGCTCTAAGCCATCGTCACAGTATAAATTCATTAGGACATCACTACATTGATTAGATAAGAAACTTCAAAATCCAGGCGCCTCTGAATGATTAGATCCTCTGGCTAGGGACCGAGCCTTCAACACATATCCAAATCATAGCAGCCTGTCTTCAAGAATCTTTAAAAAATCAAATGAGGAATAGAGAAATTGGGAAAATGAGGGATTCCTAGCAATCGTTTCTCTGACAACAGACTCGGGATTAAACTTTTTTTTTCTGACCAAAAGGGCAGAGTGGATGCTCAAAATAGTTTGAAAGTAAATGAAGCTTGGTAGACTCAGTAAGAGTAAGCGTGTTTTCTTTAATGCCTTCATTAAAACTTTGTTTACCTCAGACAGAACCTTCTACCTTATGTCAATATTTTAAGAACAACACTGGAAAGAAATGTTGTCTTTCAATGATTTCTCTCCCTAATTAATATTTGAAAGAGAGAATTCTAGAACGTGCCAGGAAAAAAAAATCTATTGCTAAACAGACGCACGCGTACACTCAAAACCTCGATGTGTTATCCTCTCAAAACACAGCAAGGGCTCTCATGTCTTCTTGTCCCCATACCCATTTCTTCCTTATCCTTTGTGACCCCTGGGTAGTAGGTCAGTCTCCATCCAAGAAAAGTCACACTCCCCCAAACCACAAGCATACTGAACCTTCAAGCTTGGTTTTACTAACGCCATTTTGGAACACAGATTTAAGGAGGTCTCTAGTTTCTGGGGCTTAATATGTGCTCACTAAAGAATATACCTTTTTCTTAAATAAAATTAAGGAAGTCCAACTGATACCCAGTTGAGAGGGTGCCAGAACTGCCTGGCCTAGTGCCTAGCACCAGGCTGGGAGTAATGAAGTAGAAGGGATTACAAAAGCCTGTTGGGAAGCCATGGCTGGGCTTGAGGAGGAGGCTGGTGGGAAAAGAGAAAAAGGAACTACTTAAGGCATCCTGCAAAGGAGGTGGGGAACTAGGGCCTGAGAAAGGCTCCTGATAGGCGGGCGGTCTCTCTGCATGTTTATCTCGGTGAGATCCAATTTCAACGTCTTTGAGGTTTGCCTGTCATTCAGTTTTGTAAGCATAGTATTATGTTTTCCTAAATGGAGGCAATTTGCCATCTAAAAATTGCTGGGCTTGTATGTGGAAAAGAAGAGTAGCTGTCCAAGTGAGCTACCTCATTTTCTCTGTGTGGGGGAATGCTCTCCTGAGTAGCCTTTTGCAAGGGAAACTTACAGTTCAGACTTGGTTACCATATGACTGAAGAGTCAAATTACTCATTAGAAGAATGTCCCTTCCATAGACAGAGGATATGTGATTTCCTCAGGTTGGAAATCTGGTCTTGTATTTCATTAACAGCAGGCAGCTTTTGTTGACACGGTTTCCCTCCCTGCTCATAGCTGGAACTCTAAAAAAGATGAGCAATTCCACTTTATGCTGAGTTTTGAATGGTCTCATCCTTGTGTTCCATCAGAATCGATAGCCTTCCAAGGTGATATCTAAACCCACAGTGAAACATCTCTGTTTTCCCTTAGGAAGCCACACAAATAAATACTAGATGGACATGCAGAGAGAAGGTAGACATTTGGCATTTTCTATAATTTGAGGAGGTTTAAGAAAATATATTTACCCCAAAATATGAAATGCTCACAGATGGCTAAGATCATGATTTTTAAAAACACAAACTCTCCATAGTGAATGATATTCATAATCTTTTAATACTATTTTTAGCTGGAATAATATTAATATTAGCTGGAACTTAATTTATTCTATGAATTTCAGTTCAGCAAACATCAAACACATTTTATATTTAAAGTAAAATTTATTTACTTTATTGGGCTGTAAATAAATACTTGCCCTAATAAATACTCTAAATAAATACTCATACCTAGACATATTTTAGACTTCCAGACTGGGTTTTGGTAAAGGCAGACTGTCTTTTATGATGTTTAGAGTATTAGAAGTAATTGGTAATAGTTAAGAAAATGTGTTTATGAATGAGCCCAGTGGATGTCTTGTGCACAAAAAAATGTGTTTATGAACAGTAGAGCACATTGGCAGCACCATAAGAATACTAAAAAATGTTTCAGTGAGGTGAAGAATGAAATAAGATTCATAGAGGACAATTCACTTAACTTGACTGTTGAACTTTATACAGGGCAGGCAAATTTCTATTGAAAAATAGAAAGAGACGCATGAGAAAAAGTGTGATCCTGTTGAGAAAATGAGTAAAGGAAGACCAGGGATGAGAGACAGTTTGGGATCTTAAACAGCCTCATGAGTGCCTTGTAAATGCAAAGTAACAGGGACACTATTCGAAGAAGCAACAGGGGGTGTGGGAGGGGCATCATGGATGTTTTACCTTGAAACCATAAACATTTTCCACTGTACAGCTCTTAAATGTTCCCCAAAGTCCCAAAGGTTGAAGGCTTGGTCCTAAGCCTGTGGTACTTGGGGGGTACTGGAACCTTCAGGACATATGGCCAGAGCGAAGAAGTTAGATTACAGCACATGTGACTATAAGGTGTGTTGGGTTTCTGTTGCTATAATATGACACTATGACCAAAAGCAACTTGGGGAGAAAGTTTGTTTGAGCTGGAGCTTGCTGTCCATCCCCTATGGAAGTCAGGGCAAGAACTCATTTCAGGAACCTTGAGGCAGAAACTAAAGCAGAAGCCATGGGCAAATGATGCTTACTAGCTTGCTCAGCCTGCTTTTTTTATATCACCATCAGCCCAGGGTTGACACTGCCCCCACTGAACTGGGCCCCCCTACATCAATTATTATTCAACAAAATGCACTACAGGTTTGCTCACGCGAAAATCTTGTGGGGACTGTTTCTCAGTTGAGAGTCCTTTCCAAATGACTCTAGCTTGTGCTACATTGGAAGAAAACTAAGTAGATCAAAGGGGAGATATTGTGACTAAAAACTGACCCTTATGGGTGCCTTGTAAATGTAAAGGAAAGCTGACATTGTTGATGAAGTAACTGGGGGTTATGAATAGTCTTACCATGAAAATGTGAACATTTATTAGCATTGTTCAGCTCTTCAATGTTCCCCAGAGGCTTTTAGATTAAAATCTTGGTCCCAAGCTTGTGGCACTTGGGGAGAATCCCTCACTTCATTTCCTTCCTTACCACTGTTCAAAGAAAAAGGCTTCCTTTTCCCACTCTGTGGGTCCTCTCTGTGGTGTGCTGCTCTGCCATGGCCCCAAATCTAAACCTGCTGCGGCCTAAAAGCCCCTACAGCTATGACCTCCCACATACCTTTTCTCTTTATAAGTTAATTTATCTCTTAGCAATGGGAAGCTAAGCAGCACAACACAGCTGTTATAGTGTTAATCAAATTACATCATCGGAATACCCAGTTTTGAGATAGAAAGCGAACACTAACTGGCTTTGGGCTAAAGGGTAAGTCTTTGCAGAGTGGGAAAATCAGCTTGGATTTAATGCATGTCATTGTCATAAGATTTTGTGCAGCCAAACGTACTTCTCTTGGTTCTCTGATATGTTATTAAAGGTATTTTCAAATATTTTCCGATTCCATGAATGGTACACAGCTTGCTAAGACTCGGGAGCTTATAAGGTAGAGGACTTTCAGCAGCTGGCATGAAGGTTATGACGAAGAGGTAGGGCCTTCCCTTGTTAAAAGATGGGGGTGTATAGAGGAGAAGAAATACCTGGGGGTATAATCAGGTGAGAAAGGGTGGTGTTCTTCAGACACAAGGCAAATGAATGTATGATCACATCTCAAATAACTTTGTTGTATTTCTGTCCTTTGTATATTTTAAAAACACAGTGAGGCACTGAGATCTGCCCATGGTGGCAAAGAGCAGAGACACCCACACAATTGATTCAAATCCTTTCAAATGTTATGTTCCCCAAGCTTCCTCTGCATTAAACGAGAGTCACAAGATGGCTGCTTTTGATTTCCCAAGATGAAGAACTAGAAAGGGCTCTTCTATAAACTGGAGGAGAGATGCAAAGCCCCTCCTTTAGAGGAGGCTGCTAAGTGCCACAAAGGATTGGACTCAATGTTTTAGAAGGTTTTTCTTTTCTTTTCTTCTTTTTTTTTTCCAGATGAGTAATTATTAGAAGGTTATTGCAAGTAGTTGAATGGAAAGGCAGTTGTGAGGAGACTGGGGATAACTACGCATTTAGTGGGATTGAGTATTAGTACACTCAAGCATTTGTTCTGTGTTCCTGGCAATGCGATTCAATCCTTTATCTTTTGTTAAAATGGCCTTCAATAATATATGATTATGCAGATGCATAGGAATAAAACATGCATTACAGAGTCGATCTGTGCAGTCCTTTCTTGTAGCAAATTTAAGGTCTCTCTTACTGTGTGTCAGCACAATAAGAATGCACAATGAGGCTTTTGCTTATTTGCATATGAGTTGGGGTGTTTTGTTTTTTTTGTTTGGTTTAATTTTGGCCACTTATATTAAAAAAATGAAACACAGGCATATCATCAAGACATCTTTTTAGCAAGTAAAAGCTTGTGGAAAATAATCTATGTCATTATTTTTTAAGAACAATTCTATAACGTCGTTTTAAATTTAACTACTATTAGAATGTTTTTAAAGGCTGTATCTCTGCAATACATATCGTCCACACTTGTGAGATATTTTCAATAAAATCAGTCTATGTAAGTTACTTCCAAAGAATATTGTAGAGATCGTACCCTCTAAAGCCCTAAGACATAGAGATTTTGTAGAAGAAATATCTATTTTCATTTTATGCACCAATTTTCAAGATCGTCTCCAAACTCTCAGTGGGAAAAATCATTGTCAACTGTTTGTATTTATTTTTACTCTTACAGTAATGTTATAGCCAACAGCTACCTCAACATTCCTTTCAACCTGTTATTTGTGGTGATTACTGGGTACAAGGAGCACAGAGAAAAGAACCTTTGAATAGCATCAAGTAATCGTACTTCTAATTTTGCATTCATCACCGCTGAGTTTAAGAAACTCACTTTATAACCTGAAGTCTTGGTGATATCACTATTAAACTGAAACTTCTAAGGCTGAAATTCTCTGGAGCATGCACTACAAATACTGGTTGGAAACGTGACGGTCCAGATGTAAACTCCCATGGTTACTAGCAGTGAGATGTCTGTGGGATTCAAAGTACAAGAGTATCTTAATAATAAGATTTGAGGGGCAGGAAGTATCTTTTCTCAGGTCCACAGTCTGTATTGGCTGTAGATAGGAGCGCTGAGTACTTTGGGGTTTAGTGGGAAGTCTTTAAATAAAGAGAAGTATTTTTTGTTGTTGTTAGATATTGGTTGATAGTAGTCAATTGGAACAAGGTTGTCTGGTAGTCACTGACATGGGTTCAAAGTCAAGGTGTCAATATGCTTTTAGGATGGGAAAATATAGCTCGTTGTTATCGTCAGTCAAGAGTGGATAAATTTCCTTATTTTTCTTTCCCTCCACCCTGTAGTCCCTGGAATTAAAGTTTTAACATCTAAGTATTTTTTCATCAACATCATTATACAAAAGTATAATGATGGAAGTGAGAGTTTAGATTGTAATATCATTTTCTAGCTTCAGTATTATCTAGGGAAAACTTTGTTTTTCTTCCTATAACTTAAATGTTCTTTGCATATTATTTACATTAGTAAGATTTCTTTAAGAAGGAATTCTATCTTCCCACATTATTAATGTAGTTTAAAATAACGACTAAGGGGATGGAGGACTGGGTGGTTAAGATCACTTATTATGTGGATACTGGTACCTGAACTCAGATTGCTACGGTTGCATAAGTGGTCTTAACTCCTGACTCCCTCTGGTCCCATAGTCTTTTTTTTTTAATGGATTTTTCTACCTGCCTTTTTCTGTCCTTGGGACATAACAACCTTAAATTAAGAAAACTACTTTATTTGACTGAGATATTTATTTCAGAAGTAAGGACCGACCTATATTTCTAAATAATGTTCAAATATTTCAGAAAATAATTAAAAATCCTCTGGAAAACTTGTCTCATTAGTACCGCTTTGTACATGTTTATTTTGCTTGTAATTCATTCTAAGGTTAAATGTGTGTGTGCCAACTTCATTATAAACCAAGGTCTCAGTCTTTATAGTGATTGATGCAACAGGGGATGAAGGGAGCAGGGCCTCTGGGCTAGTTCCGGTACCAGCTCTACCCCCTGAGTATCACATGATATATGACAAATTATTTAGCCACTTTTGTGTTAATGTCCCCAAATTCTTAATGACCTTAGTGCTTCCTAATGTTCTGTTGTAAATTTTATCTGGGATCTTTCCATACTTCAAATATTTTTTTTCCTCAACAATGCTAAGTCAGGTTCAAGGAAACTACAGTGATTAGAAAAGTTTTTTATTTTTTGTTACAGTCAACAAAGGTGGAAATATGATGATATGTATAAAAGCATTTTGAAAAAGTTTAAGCTACCTGAATATAATTCATATTATTACTGTGATTTCAAGGCAATGTTACTCACAAAGTCCTTATTGTATGTTGTATTTGGTAAATATTGAACATTTTCTTGTTTCTGATTTATAACTAGAGAAGGAAAATGAATGTCAAAATAGCTTTGCATCACGGAAGAAAATGTAAATCACTTCTTGCAAACCATATTCTTTTCTGAGACTCTTTCCTTGCCCCATTTGGCCCATGTAATCTTCATTTCAAGGGTCTTTATTCCATCTTGGTCCTAGGCTATCTCTGATTCCCACACTATTAAAGGCTTGCATTCATTGCTTTTGGCAGCCTACTATTGAGGGCAACCCTGATGGGATCTTGTGAATGATGAGTGAATGATGTAAGCACTATGTCATATTTATTACAAATCTAGGTGATCATTGTACAGCATACTAGGGAGCCATTTAAGAAACTCAAGACCTAAAGATAGGGATTAGTCAGTAGAATGCTTGCCTAGCATGCATGAAGTCAAAGGTTCTGTCTCAGTACCATATAAACTGACTGTAGTTGCTTGCCTATAATCCTGACGTATGTATGTGATCAGTATATTAGAAGATCAAAGTTATCCATAGTTTCATAGTAAAGAATTGGAGTATGACTCAGACTACTCAAGACCATATCTTGAGTTGGGGGTTGGAGGGGAGGAAGTGGAAGAGAAGGAAGAGGAGGAAGAGGAGGAAGAGGAGGAGAACAAGAAGAACAAGAACAAGAAATAAGAAGAAAAACAAGAAAAGGAAGGGGTTTGTTTGTTTGTTTGTTTTGTTTTGTTTTGTTTTAATTTTTAGGATCAGAGTTGAGAACATTGTCAGCCCTGACCTCATTTGGTGGCTTAATCAGGCCACTCTTTTCCTGTCCAAATCTCTGATTATGGCTGTGCAGCTTCTGACTTCAAAGATTTTTCTTTAACTTTCATTTCAGATTGTTTTTGTTTCAATTGGAAACTTACTTTCCTCATGACCTTCTCTGTTTACATTATTCAAAACAGTATTGTTATTGCATTTTAATGTCTCTATTTACTTTTTAGTTTTTTATCATTATCCTTCCCTCATTTGGGGTGTGTAACACATTTTTACTGACTGTGTCTTCAATGACTATGCACGACTAACAGCTGCCACTCAAATTATTGAATAAAAGAAGGAATTAGTGAGAAAAGACTTAGAGGCTGAATATGTTTTGTTCTACTCATGATATATACAAATTAACATTTTTCTTGCTACAAATTTTATTTTTAGTCAGAAAATTTGAACTAGATTGAATTAATTGTGTAACAAAAAAGACAGGGAATGTTAGCTCTCAAACATTTAACCATATGAACCATTGGTGAATTGCAGTAATAAGGCCATATAAGTTGGTCTGAGAGGTTACACCACTGGTAAGAAGCAGTCACTTCTCCCCTCCCCTCCAGAAGTACTCTGTAACTCCTGTTCTCTGATTCAAAGTTCAACCATGCTATTTGTAGAAGGTAGAGAAATACTAGAGAAAGAGACAAAGAAAGAAATATAACATATGCTTCTCTATCTGGCTGTGTTTCTCATGATTCTGTTCCCATACTTGCTGACCATCCTCCCAGTAGGTGCTGACCATCCTCCCAGTAGGTGCTGACCTTGTCCAGAATGAGTGTGTAAGAAGCAGACTTCAATCTAATTCCTAGCAAGTCCCCCTTGCAGCAGCCCACTCCAGAGAGACTCAGAGAGACTGGAGTCTGCCAAGTCTCCATTCACAGATAGGCGAATGAAGATAAATTACTGTAGTTTAAAGCCACTGATTCCGAAGGAGGCAATTAGTTAAAATTAAAGAATATAAAAATTCTACCTTTAATGTCCTAAGGCACTGTTAAAGTACTGCCTTAAGGAAATTAAATCTATGTCTGTTACCAAGTTTTAACCTATTGAAAATGTGTGCTAGCTGGGAAAACTGTTGTGGTCCTTCAAACTCATAGGGCATGAGACAATTTTTTCCAAATATTTATGTAAGAAGAGGACTTCACTGGCCATCACCATCTTCACTGTAAAGGCAACTTAGCATGCTGTAGATGCCAGTAACATTTACATTTTTTTTGGTCATGTATACTTAGAAAAAGACTAAGAGGAAATGGTAATAGCTCATAATTACTGCATTTGCTCTGGCAGACTGATGTCAGTTCATCATATGTTATTGCCCTGAATAAAAGCATGCAATATTATTATTCCCATCTTGTTGATAAGAAAATTAAGATACGTATAATTTACGAAGTTTGTCCAAAGTCCACCAGCTACAAGGTAGCATAGCTGAGCCTCTACCAGGCAATGCGGACTACCTGATCCTGGAGAAGTCAGGAGTCACAGGCTTCATAGATTTCTGGCCTCATTGTAACTCATATGGGATAGACTCAGAAACATTTGGCTTCTCAGCACCATTTCCTTCAAAAATTCCGAGTTCATCAACATCACTTCAAGCAGTCGTTTTTGGTCATCCTAGGTTCAGTGGACACAAGAGTTCTAACATCAGCCTTTGATAGTGAATCTCGGAGACCAAGTGCTTGAAATTCTGAGCTACTCTAGGTCAGGCAGGGTATCATCAAAGGTCAGACCACAGACGATGAGGAGGGGGTGCAGAAAAATGCTCAGATACATGGTCTGAGCCAGATGATAGGCACCAGTCTCCTCTTGGTGGCTAACCAGCAAATAGTGTTTTAATAATAGCAATGGTGCAAAAGTAAGTAGTGACACATCTGTTTATTTTTAAATACATTTACTTATCTTTTTAATGTTCCCCAGTGTCACTATTGTTCTTGTGGCGTACACACATCTGTTTTTAATCTGTAGATACATGTCTTAAGAAAGCGTCTATTAAAATCCAGTGGTTTTTGTCCTGGGTTCTAAAATGGTCAAGGGTGTCTCATCCTCCCTGCAACACAAAGAGAAGCTCTGAAGATGAACTGGGAATCTTAGGCCTCAGCTCTTCCTTAGTGAGGAGTAAGTCTTTGGATCCAAAGGAAATGAGAATAACCAGGTCTTAGTTCTAGCATGCCAGCCAATGGGAACAGACATAGTCCAGTGTGTTCTTGTTGGGTCACTATTTTCCTCTGTTCAAGTACTTGAGAGAATTTTAAAGATGGAGGAGACTTTGCTGTCATTGGGACAAATACCTACTTGATTCTTGAATGAGTTAATTCTGGAGAGTACCCAATATGACACCTGATACCTACTCAGTTATTCAAACTTGTCCCAGGTTCCCAGACCTGTTAAGGTCACTGTCATCTACTTGTAGCTCAAGTTGGCATCAGAGGTTCTTTCTTTCTCTGCCTCTTCATGCCCAGTCATCATAAATTGTGCTGAATGTGCTCCAAGTCTCTTCCCAGACGCCTCATGTGCTTACCTCTCAAAGAGTTTCAGGCACTTGACTTGTGGTCCTGACTGATTCATAAGCTTCAGTCTATTTAGTGATTTTTCTTAATACTAATGAAGTTTATGCTTCCTTCTATAAAAACACTTCAGTTCATCCTTACTAGAGACTTTGGCCTTGTACTCGGCTAATCTCATCTCCTTAAGTGCAGTTTATCCCTGGGAAATTGCAGATCCATTTCATTGATATTTCAGATTATAGTAAGAACAAAGAAAGAACATATGACAATCACTTAGAATAGTGTAGGTCTATATTAATTTTTAAATTAGGTTGCCACCATGATTTATCTTGTGGTTGCTGTATTAGAATCCAAGAGCAAGAGCTGTGGCTGGTTTCTTCAGCTGCCCGCAGTATAGAAAATATGGTAATACATAGTTCCCAATTTAAACATACACTGGATGAAATCTATCTTGGTTACAGAACTTTAACTTTCAGATTATGTCCTAGGTTGTCTCAGTCATATGGTCATCTGAATGTTGGCCTTACCTCACTTGTACGCCACTAGTAAGTTATATTTTCTATGTAACCTCCAGTAGTAACGTTTACCTTCGTATGTCTTGGATTTCATCAGTGAACTGCTGACACCTATTTAAAAATATTTGAATTTGAAGGTTTTAAATTAAAAAAAAATCTTAGTCATTTGAAAAAGTCACTTTTTTGGCCTCCAAATATATTCTAAATATCTCAATTTTTCAAGGCTGTTTTTTTTTTAAAGAGAACTCAGTATACAAAGAGGCCCCAAATAGAAAAAAAAATTAAATGAGTATGTACTCTTTATTTACCAGGTGATATTTTACTTAGAAAATCCTTGCATTTGAATACTGTGTAGTTTTTTTTTTTAGATAGCATCTTTGTTTATTTGCTTTTTAAGAAACATGGCTGGTGGCTGAAATGTCAAGATTTTATCTATAACAGTACACTTCTGTTTTACTGATAAAGGAATTTCAGTTTCTTAAATGAATTCCAGGAATCTACTCAGGAAGGAAGTCCTTAGGTTTTTATCACTATGCCTGCACATAGACACATTTTTCATCAAATTAAATCTGGTAATGGAAAGGACTTTGTGTTTGAATACAAGGAATGGATTTATAACCGGAAATTGCCCAGTTT